>PVIR01022943.1:0-27618 GCA_004026965.1 Petromus typicus | reverse complement strand
AAGTTGTGTCATATACTGGTACAAATTCTCATTGTGGAGTGCAGTCATGCTATGTATATGTAATGTACCAATAAAGATTTAAAAAAGAAGTCAGGGCCTGTTCCCAGCACGGTGAGGAATGGAATGTAGCCTGCAGCAGTGAGAAGGGCTGGGAAGATGAGGCTGGAGGCAGAAGCCGAGACCGGCTGAAAATCCTTGATGAGTTCTCCAGAGAAGTCGGATCTTCCTCCATTGGTAATAGGATGATTTTGAAGGATTTTCAAGCAGAATAGTAGGGTGCAGATTTGTACCTGGGAGCAGGAGTGGGGGATGGTTCTGGAAGACGAACATGCAAGCTGTTCAGGAGGGACTGTGGTTTAGCAGGTTGTCTGAGTAATCCACATCTGCATTTTGCTTGACTGGGTGCGCTAACCCCGGCAGAGAATGCCAAGGCTGTCCTCCTATGTTGTTTTTGTTTCAGAAGACAAAAGAACTTCTCTGTCTTGTTTCTAATCTAAGGTTGAATGGTTATTACTTGAAAATTTGGCTTGTGAACAATTAGCTGTTATTTGGAATTACATTTTGTGATTTGTTTTTCTTTTATATTTGTTCTCAGCTACTCAATTACAGAAGGCTATTTCATAGGTTTTATGGTTGTGAAATTAGTCACCTGGTGACTCTTAAAATTTTTGGTCTCTGTAATTCTCCACCCTAATAAGTTGGCAAGGGATAAACAGTCCTCTCTCCAGGAAATATGGGTTTTTTATTGCTACTACTTTGGCCTAAAGCCCAAGAAAATAATATTAATTTTTGTATACTTTTCATAAAGTAGAACAGACTGTTCAATATAATAGTTCATGTGGATTCCTAAGATAGAAACTTAAATTATACCAGTGTTTTTAAAAAGTGATAATATGGCTCTGAGGTTCAAAGTATTCTTATAAACTTCCTCTTTGAATAACCTAGGAAAGAACAATACCATTTGGGAAGAAAAATAAAGATGAAGACAGGTATCCAGGAGTTGAACTGGGAAGAAAATGGTAACTTCAGACTCAAAAATCTTTTGTATTTTCTGATTGCATTTCCATATGAGCTTGTTGTAACTACACAGGAGCAATGTCTTTGTGATTCTTTGTTGTTAGGCAATTTCAATAATTCTGTTTCATTTCTTGCATTGTATCGATTACTTTTTTATAAGTTGAAATTTTTATTGGTACTTTATATATACATATCATGATTGTACTCAACAGTGAGAATTTGTACCGGTATATAACACAACTTAATTCTTATTTTTTCCCTTACCCCTACCCACCTACACCCTACCTCCTTTTTACATAAGCTTTGTTTCTTTTCTTTTTTGTTATAATCTCATTATTTTCCCCTCATTATTTACCTCTTCAACCCCTTTCCCTCTGAGTATTTTCTATTTCACAGTATATAACGTACATTCTAGAACTCATTTACACTTCATTTTCTCATACCAGAGAAAAGATACAAAGAAACCACCAGCAAAGTGAAAAGGCAGCCAGCAATATGGGAAAGAATCGTTACCAGCTATTTCGCAGACAAAGGGTTACTATCTCGAATATATAAAGGGCTTAAAAAAAAATCAGTTCACCCAATTTTTTTGGTGGGGGGACAGAGTCTCTCTGTACTTCAGGCTGGCCCTGAGCTCAGACTCAAACTCACATCACAGCAGTTCTCCTGTCTCTGCCTCCCGAGTGCTGGGATTACAGCTGTGAACCACCGCACCTGGCACTGTGGTATGTGGTACTGGTTGCTCCTGGGGTGAGTCTCCACGCTCAGTATTGTATGTGATTACCTGGAATTGAACCCGGGCTCTTGCGCTTGCAAGACAGGCGCTGGAACCATTGAGCTAAATGCCCAGCCCAGTCCACCCAAATTTAAAGACCCAGTTCAAAAGTGAGCATCTGAAATGAACAGACACTTTTCAGAGGAAGAAATAAAAGAAGCTAAGAAGCATATGAAGAAATGTTCAACATCACTAGTCATTTGAGAGATGTAGAAGAAAACAACACTAAGATTCCATGTCACTCCACAAAGAATGGCTGCTATCCAGAACTAGCCAGCAACAAATGTTGGCGAGGCTGTGGAGAAGAAGGAACCGTTGTCCACTGTTGGTGGGAGTGTAGACGCGTACAACCCCTGTGGAGATTACTTTCTTTTTTACTGGGACAAAATATCTGACACTCACAAGTTAAAGAAGGGAAGATTTATTATTTTTAGCTTCCAGTTTGTAGACGTTTCAGTCCATAGTCAGCTGGTCCAGGGCAGAACTTCATGGCAGAGGGGTGTCCCAGGGTAGCTGGTGAGAAGGCGGCAGTGAGAGGGAGCCTCACTTCGTCCTTTTCCCTTTCTATCCCTATCAGGCTGCAAGCCTACTGGTGGGAGATATCCACACCCAGTGTGAACCTTCCTTTTACCCACACTTAGATATGCGCAACCAATCAGAGGACTAATTTCACTTTCACACATCTTTAATTCATGTTCACTCACCTCTGAAAGTCAACTATGAGATCATGAGACTTTCGGAGGGACTTCTAGATACATATAAGCCACAAAAGGAGTTAATATTAGTTCCTTGTTATGCTTTAGGTCAAAGTATCCCTAATAGCCTCATGTGTCAGAGATGAGGCATTCAGAAGATGACTGGATCATGGGAAGACTATAGTTCACAGCTGCATGTGCTGCGGGAGGTGGAGCCTGGGTAGGACAGGTCACTGAGGGGTTGACATGAACAGGTTTTTGTCTCTGCTCCTTTGTCTTTCTGCTTCTCGTCTGTGTGGGTTGAGCAGCTCACCTCTGCCGTGCCCTTGCATCAGGCCATTCCTGTCCTGGGGCCAGTCAGTTGTGGACTAAACCCTGTGAGATTGTGAACCAAATAAACCTCTCCAGCTGATCTGTGAGTGGGATGGGACCATGACTAATATGGTTGCTCTGTTTAAAATTTTTGTTTTTTCACTTTATTTCTTATATTTTATATAGTCAGTTCTCTTCAATATCTTTTCCTCTGAAAGAGTGTGGGGGAGACTATAAAATAGTGTTTGTAGATAAATATGTAGGAGCGTGCAGAAACACAGGCTGCCCTTTCTGTGGATGTGTAAGTGTAGGTTGGCAAGTGGGGGAGGGGTGCTGTCAAGCTCTAAGAGAAGCTTTATTTGGAGATATAGTGGACCCTGGTGTTAGAAGGGTCTACTGACATACAAACAGTTTGGGTTAGTTTAATTAATGGAAGACCAGTCTGCCTTATGGTATCTAGAATGTATTCAGGTAAGCATCCAGATCTCAGCTACACTGACTTAGTTAAACCAGTGCTTGGAAACCGATTGAGTTTAAGAGTACATTGTAGACTCTAAAATTTTCATCAATGCAACAGTTTTGTGAATTTTTCATTTTCTTCGCTTCCTTTAAAAAATCTGAAGATAACTTAGAGTTTGCTTTACTTTTCTGTATTAAATCAGTGCATATAATTAAGAAAGATCATCTGTTGATTCCCTCATTTAGAGACTCTTGTAGAGTATGTCCAAGGACAGATTTTTTTTTTAATCTAGCCATGAAAAAAAATAGTGGGCCTCCTGAGCAGCTGTCCGTAGACAGCCCCCTTCGCGGTGCCTGTTGCCCCTGAACTTGAGGCTCTTCTAGATTTCTTTGGAAAGAAAAGGACCAACCTCAAGGACTACTGTTTTCTGTATCTATATTGAATTATATTAATATACTCTCAACCTGTATCTCCAATTAGTTCAATGTGATTTGCTCTGCATGGATAGCAATTTATCCTATTTTTCATCCTTGTGACATTGTTCCTCATTTTAAATGAGATTTGGGTAAGAAACTGAAGTCCTTGGTCTAGAATTTGATGACAGTTGAACTTCCCTTAAAAGAGAGGGAAGTCCTGGGGCACAGAGAGTGTGTACTGAGATGATTTTACCATTAGGAGAACATCATAGTACACAAGTTTATACAAACTTAAAATTGTACAGCTAACAAATACACTGTATTCCACCATGTATGTTTATATGGAGGAAGGCAGAGGAGCGGAGAAGATGGGGACTTAAAAAGAGTTAAGATGTGTTATGTATGTGCACCGACTCCCTGCAGTGTAATCACTATACACTGCAACAATGCAGTAATGAAAATAAATAATTAAAAAATGTGTTCAGTAAATATCATTTATAGGAATAGCCTACTCTTCCAAGGCTACAAACCTGCACAGCAAGTTACTATACTGTATAATGTAGCCAACTGAAACACATTTGTATGTGTTACATAGAGAAGGTACAGTGAAAATACAACACAACAGATAACGTGTGCATAGCACAGTTTGTATGGATGGACCTCACAGGACCGGAAATTGCTTTGGGGACATAGTGAGTGCTGTGCGGAAGTGACGGCCAAGGTCCTTCCTGCACACTTGAGCCACATTGAATTGTTTCATAAACATTTCTTCAATAATAAATTAATCTTAGCTTATTATAACATCTATTTTTATATGCTTTAATATTTTACACTTTTGACTCTGTAATAAGCACTTAGCTTAAATCATATGTACAACAATACATAAGCACTTTTATTATATACTTATCCATAAGTTGATTGTTACTTTAAATATTCTTTTCTTCCATGTCCCTCTCGAAGTTCGTCGGAGACCAGAACATGCCTGTAGCTGTCATCTGCTATGATGATAATGTTTTCTGGAGTCTCCTTCAGAATCTACCTGAGGCTGTTTTACAGTTAGTTTTTCTTTGATCAGAAGACATAACTCAGTCTCAAATAATGACTAAAAATTATAGTTAATAATACAGCAGTAAAATAGTTGTTTATCATCATCAGTTATCGTTCATTGCATTTAATTGTATGTATGTGCTGTACTTTTATACCCCTGAGCACCTACATCTTGCCCTAATGTTACCAGAAACATGAGATTTGTGCTTTATACAGCCACATTATGAGGGTGATGATGTTGTGCATGATGGGGATGTTTCCTTTACATCCTCATAGGTCCATCACTGCATCTGCTCTTTATCTTGGCCAAAACACCACTGAATGATGTATGACCATGCATGTACATATATGTATGCATATATGGTTTGTGTTCCATATGAATTATGAACTGTAGCATTGAGTTTCTGGTCTGTACACATTAGGAACTTGTGTGTAGGGACGTTCTTCTATTCGTTTTGTTGCTGTTCTGTAGAGTTCTGAACACTATCTGACAATTTTCTAAGTAGATTTTTAAAACTAGTAATTGTATATATTTCTAGGGTGCAACACGATGTTTTGATATCTGCTTAAAATTTGAAGTAATTAAATTAACCTAACTAACAAATACAGCACCTTACATACCACTGACACTGAAAATATTTTAAATCTACCCTTTTACACTTTTAAAATATTAAAGTGAATTATTCTTTGTTATAGTAACTAAAGTTTTTTACTGTCAACTGGTGATTATCATTGTCCTGATTTTCCTGGCCTTCAGAGTTATATTCATCTATATTTGTTCACAAAGACAACACTTTTCTTTAATCTCAGCTACTTTTCCCATTTTTAAAAATCTTCTACGGTCCCCAAATATATAATCCAAGTGAGAAAAATTCAAAGGCTACGTGTAGTGTGTGAGTTTATCATGGCATAAGAAGCCTGTGAGGCTAACATTTAAAAATTTCTTGAAAATTAACCACATGCACAGCATGACACTTTGTCATCTGCCCACTGAGAATACACTTGTAAGTACCATGAACTTTGATCACTTAGCAGATGTTTGTGAGGCTCCACAGAAACTATGCCCTTAAGTTAGAATAATGAATGTGCTTCAATTTTTTACCCAGAGACGTTGCCAGTGGGAGCAAATGCCAAGGCCTCATTAGGCAGAGAAGCATCTGACTAACGATAACAGATGACACTGATTGTCCTACTAATTACATGGACTAAAGACCTTCGCTGAAGGATGCTGCATCCTAAGAAACGAGGCTGAAGAACAGATGTTGCAGCATCATGTAAATTAGACAAGGAGAGCAGGAGGAAAAATATCCCTGTTCACAGATCATGTGTTTTTATTTCCTTTACTAAATTAGAGATATTTAAAAGTGAAATTTTCATCTCCATCTTAAATACATTTCATCAAACCAATGCAGTAAACAAGACCAGTATGTCTAAAACCTAACAATGTACACTTGTGTTATGGCCAATGACTGACAGGCCTGAGATGGACATTTAAAGAATCATGTATGTTATAGCAAGAGTGAATGAGAAAGATCTCCTCTAGAGGATTATATAAACATTATATATAGCCATATAAATAGGCATCAATTGCTCTATATCATCATTATGAGACAGTAGATAAAATAGACCTCAAAGTGTAATTCTTAAAATGGAGTATTAGAATAAGTATATGAGTTTAAAATAAAGGATATTTGTGGTTTACTTATTTTTAAAACAAGAAGTGCTCTTGAATTACAAGTAAGTCTTACAGTGGCGCATTGACGAAATATTGAATAGACTAAGAAAATGCTGTCTTCCCTCAACAACTAAAAGAAATGAAGTATAGTTTACTTACTGTATTTTCTGTAAAATAACTGAACATAAGAGTATAGAGTCTTTAATGTATTATTTAATCTTTGCTGACAGGAGCAGCATAACTTCTCTTTTTATTCAAAGCTGGTTTTAGATCTCAAAAATGATTTTATTTAGTTCAAACATAGTTTTTATACAATTTTCATTTTATTACTCTGTGAATGATATCTTATTGCCTATTACATTTTTACCTAGTCATTTATGCTATAGCTACTACTATTTTTAGTGGATGAATCAAGTGTACTGAAATCTTATTGATCAAAATCCTAAAGTTTATTGCCTTAGTTTTTCAGGATCTATCATATGTGGGTGGTAATTCATCTTGTGATTTATATTAGTTGTATCAATGTATTGACTCTGTTTTGCATATAAATTTTTAACTACTTTTGTGATCATAATTTTCCAATATACATGTATCTGTTTAACTCTTTAATTCTTTCCTGACATTATTTTCTCATTTTTTGATTTGATTTTGATACATCTTTGTGATAGTTATATATACCTTTTATTTCTTTTTCAGGAATATAACCATCATTTATTTTGTAGATTCTCATATATCTAAAATTGCCTATTATGTTCAGACATAAAATTTATCTTGGATTAGGATTGAAATTTTGAGTATACAGTTTTTTTTCCTAAAGCCTGACTTTTCTCTCTGATATTTAGAAATAATGAAGTGTACAAGGGACAAAAATGTAGTGTTTTGGACACATAATAACACAAAATAAGCAGGGAATCTACAAAGACTCCAAAAAAGTACAAGGTATTTCCATTTAGGTATAAAGACAAAATAAATGAACAAAGAAAAAATAAAAACAAGCATATTGCCAAAGGTGATAAAGGAGTATTACAGAAGTAGGACTTAGTAGGATGGAAGGCTAAAGAGATGAGACTAAATTTGGTTGAAAGAATGACAGAATAAAGTGTCGCTTAAGGGTGTGGAGGTGTGGAGCTTTGGAATGAGGGCTCTGACTGGTAGGGAGGGAAGAGAAAGCCTCATGAGCCTTGAATCTCCAGGTGTTGCATTATTTTTTTATTTCTTTTAAATCAATCTCTTGTAAATATGCTCACCAATTTTTATTTATTGGTCACTTTTCAGCAATCTTGTTGTGCTCTTTCTTTTTCTTTTTTTTTTTTTTTTTTGAGACAGGGTCTCTCTCACTTTTGTGGTTCAGGCTGGCCCTGAGCTCAGCCTCAAACTCACATCCCAGCAATCCTCCTGCCTCTGCCTCCCGAGTGCTGGGATTACAGGCGTGAGCCACCACGCCCGGCACTGTGGTATGTGGTACTGGTTGCTGCTGGGTGTGGGTCTCCATACCCACTATAGTTATGTGGTTACCGGGGAATCGAACCCGGGTCCTTGCACTTGCAAGACAGGCACCGGAACCACTGAGCTAACTCCCCAGCCCCGAAGAAGGTCATTTTAATGGGATGACTTTAACTAAGCATGCTTCTTCCCATATCTCTTGCTGCCAGTGCTCCTTCTTTTCCTTCCTCATCCTTTATTTCTTTTGATATTTACCTTTTAGTTTCCTCACCTGTAGATATGGACATACTGTTGGAATGCAGCAGAACTTGGAAACATTTTGTATTTCCTAATGATCCGTTATATTTTAGTGTAATCTTGGTGTCAGAGGCAGTACATTATAATAGTTAATAATACAAGTCTTAAAAATATAATGCAAGTCTTGGTATTAGACATACCTAGATTAGGATTTAACCTGTTAGCATATTATGAGCTTAGATTATTAATATTTCTTTTTCATATTTGTAAAAGAACCTCCTTATAAGATGGATATTATGAGGATTAAATAAATAATAATAATTAAATGAAACAAATATATTTTTTCCATTGGAGATTTTGCTGTGTTTTATTAATTTTTATTGAATTCTATATTGGTACATTTTATGTACACATCATGATCACACTCAGCACTGGGGATTTGTACCAGTATATGACAGGAGTTCTCATTTTGACCCATTACTCCCCCACCCTACAACCCTACTCCCCTATATACATATACTTTCTCTTTTTTAACATCATATTTTTTCTTTCCCCTCATTACTTACCCCTATCCTTCTCCCTTTGAATATTTTCTATTTCACAATATTTGTCATACATTCTAGAACTCATTTACATCTTCAGATTCTCATACTAGAGAAAAGATATAGTATTTACACATCTGTGACTTATTTATCTCACTTATGAATATGTCCTCAAGGTATGTCCATTTGAGTATGAATGACTCAAACATCATTCTTTTTTGGCAGAGTAGTACCCCATTTTATAAAAGAAACCAGATCTTCTTTATCCAGTCTCTAGTGGTTTGTTTCCAGGATGTAGCTATCACAAAATGAGCTACTATGAACATGAGTGCTCATATGTCACTATGATATAATTCTTTTAATTCTTTCATATATATTCCTAGCATGGGAATAGCAGGGTCAAATGGGACCTCTAATTCTAGTTTTTTGAGGAATCTCCATACTGATCTCCACAGTGTTTGCATCAGTCTATATTCCCATCAACAGTTGGAGAAGGGTTCTTTCCTCCCCACAGCCTCGCCAGCATTTGTTGCTGGTTAATTTCACAACAGCAGCCATTCTTTGTGGAGTGAAGTGAAATATCAGTGTTGTTCCATCTACATCTCTTGAATGAACAGTGATGTTGAGCATTTCTTCATATGCTTCTTGGCTGCTGTACATAGCGCACTGCTTTATTTAAAGCCACTTTATGTACGATAGTGCTATTATTGGAAAGCTTAAGGTCTGGCTGAAAGTCAGAATGTTTAGTTTAATAATTGGTATTTTTTGAGGCATGTTGCATATTTAAGTCTGGGGAAAGGAGATGTTCTTGTCATAAATTGTAGAGCAGAACTGACAGCCTGGATCAATGCCTTGACTGCTTTTGAGTTAGGTATGGACCCTGAATAGAAATGAAGTATCAAAACATTCCTGATGTCATCGCCTAATTATCTGGATGAGAAATAGGGCTACAGAGGAGATGTGGACACCTTTTGTTTAATCAGTACTGATGGCTTCTGGCAGATTATTGCTTTTGACCTTAATTATCTGCATTTGTATAATGTATCACCCTTTGTTATATGTTTGAATGGGTGTTACCAGATAAAATGTTACTTAGTTAACTTTCCAGTTTCAGATGCATAACAACTATGTATTTTACTAGAAGTGTCCATACTAAATTATAAGTCATACTTGCACTAAACATTTTTGTTGTTTATCTAAAAGTTACAAAATGCAGGAACTTGTATTTTTATTAGCTGAATTTGGTCACCCTACCTTACACTTTAATGAGACTTCACAAAGAAATTTCCGGTATTCTCTTTTTTCAGACTTTACCACTTTATTATTAGTCATATGCACATAATTTTGAAGATGAACACGTTCATAGTGTAGCACTAACTTTTAAGCACCCTCTAGTCAAATAAAGATCCGTGACTCTTCTAGCCATCCAGCAACACTACTGGCAGAGCAAAAGCAAACATGTGAGTCTTTGCCAGAGGTGATTGCTGTAGTCCACTGACCAAAGAAAGTGAAACTTAGTATCGTTTTCATTAAACATTATTGGATGAGAATACTCCAAATGACTCTATATCTTTTGTTCTATTTTTATTAGGTGTTACACAAATTCTGATGCTTTCATGTTGACATGTCCTATATATATTTTTTGAAAACAGTATTACAAAGAATAAATTTCATTATTGCTAAATAATTATATCAGATGACACTACTGGAGGAAAACTTGTAATTATTTATGAGCTATGTAAAAATTCATCTTTCTATTACATCGGTATTTTTCAATCTCTATATATCCCTAACTTTTGGCAATTTAGGATCTCCTAATTTTTATTTATTCTCCCCAGGTTATTACATGTATGTTATCACTTTGGATAACTGCAAGAAGGCAGTAGTAAGTGGGCGATTAAACTGAAGCAAGTTGCTCTGCTCCAAGGCACGTTATGGGGAAGGTGCCTCCCTGTGTGGCCTCTCCCGCTGCCTGTGTATCTTCTGCAGGCAGCTGCTGTGTAGCAGTGAGGAGCAAACAGGTGAAGGACTCTGCCTGAAAAAATCAGGCAAGGAGAAAGGTTGGAACAAAAGAGCATATCCGATAGCTGTGCTGCAATGAGGCTGATTTTCTAATTTTGGTAAAATGTCTTTCGAAGTCAGTTTCAATATAGGACTTTCAAAAATGTTTTCACGAACAGCCACGGCATCCTCAGGGCATACTCTCCTACTCTCCTGAAGCAGGAGTCTGTTGTTCACTACACAAGTCCTTTGGGGTGCTGCATCATAAAAAAAACAAATTCTGTCTGAGCAATGAGTCACACTGTCTCCACTGTGGCTTCACAATACCATTGTGCATCATTAGAAATTTCGTTTAAAACAAAAGAAATGTCTTTCAAGTTCTTTGCCTTTTTCTGAAAACATCCAGTTGCATGGAATATCTTTTATAAAGTGTTTGCCTGGTGTTTTCTTTTTGAAAAGTAGGAGATCATTTCGTTGCTCACCTGAGTTTTGATTTGCAGGCATTTAAATCTAATGCTTTAAAGGCACATATTACAAGAAGTGTGTTAAAATGTCTAATGAAAAGAAAACGACACCTCTGACACATCTTTCTGAGGCAGAGGATTGGGATGGGAAGAAACCGATTTTATGAGACAGTTACTTAGCTTGACACTGGGTGCTTTTGAGTTTGGCCACTGTTCAAGACAGTGTTTGAGAGTTCTGATTGCATAATTACTCTAACATACTAAAGGATCATGGATTGAAAAAAATAATGTGCCTGGAGGATTTTTTTTGCAAATTAATAGCAGTCCTTTAAATGATAGAAAGCAAGGGTGAATTGTTGTTCATCCTGTAATCTGGCAACCTCTCTTTTAGAGATTAATTAAAGATGGTATAAGGTAAGCAAAAACTGATTTTTTTCCAAAATATTCCTTCAAAATTATTTTATAATGCTAAATGTTTATACTAATTTCTGACATAAATATATGTAAATTATGACAGATCATATGAGAAGATATGATCAGTCCTTTGTATCATGGATTCTGTATCAGCAAATTCAACAAAGAATTGAAAATATTTGGAAAAAGTTTTTCTTGTCATTATCCCTTGAACAATACAGTACAACAAACATTTATATAGAAATTACATTATATTGGATGTGATAACTTACTTAGAGATTATTTAAAGAGAGAGGATATGTATAGGTTGTCTTCAAATCCTATACCATTTAGATAGCCACAGATTTTGATATCCATGAAGTCCCAGAACTAATCTATTATGAATAATAAGGCACAAGAAATTCATGTGAAAAATATTTAGGAAAACAATAATAACACAAAAAAATTTTCATACTAAAATATTATCATAGCAAGTTTATGTTTTATTTGGGATATTATTAATAATTTCAGTAAGTACAAAATAAATGCTAAGAATTTGTAAAATGTTATATATAACTGAATTACATAAATTTGTGATCATTTATTTTTTGTTCCAAAATGCCATATATTTCTAAGTTTTGCCTAGGGATCATTTATTATCTTCATAAAAATAAAAAATGCAACACCTTTAAAAGGGTAAGATACAGCAGTATTGTAAATGAAACTTCTAGTGCTGAAGATATAAGAGGTCAGTAATTCTGTATCATCCTTCCTTGAAGGAATAGTGAAATTATAAAATTCTCTGCTTTAATGTCGAAACACACCACAGAAATATATTGTCAGTGGGAAAAACTAGGCAGCCACTGCAGTTTCACTTGTTCATTACTCAGGTAATGACTTGAGCTCCGTGCTTCCTGAGTGCTGCTGGTAGTGGATGTTGGTGCTGATTCTCGAGGGGCCCTCTGTGTGGGGGCGTGGCTTCTGCAGGCAGATAAACAGACAAATATTTTGATAATGCCATTTGAGAGAGAGTAAGGAAACCTTAAAAGTTAATGGAATGGACATCTAGTCGAGACCTACAGATTGAATGACCTTGACGGTCTTAAAGTACAGGTTAAGTATAGGCAAGAAAAGAAGAAGAAAAATGTTCCTGAGGAGGTGGGATAAACACCGGGAACATCTCAGCACTTCTCTTGTTGCCCCTGGAAGAGTGTGCAGAGATGTGAGATGATGGAGAACCTAACACATTTCTGCAAGAAGTGCAGAAATTCTAAGAGTTCAAGAACTCTTAGAAAGAGTTTTCACAGAAACCTAAAGAAAAATTCTCAAAGAGTAGGATTTGTAGGCTCTTTTGTATTGTTGGAATCCACTGAAGGTCTACCTCTATTGGGAGTTACTGGCTTTTCAGTGTATTAATAAAACAGTAACACAAGAAATTATTGATAGTATATTTGCTCAGTGGACTCAAGGTTTTATAGGCTTGGGTTTGTTTTTGTTTTGTTTTACCTTTTGCAGCTATAAAATAGTGCTGACAATGGCGTAATTTATAAAGGACATAAATTCATTAGCTCTTGCCTCTGAATCTAGGAAGTACAAACTCAAGGTTCTAACATCTGCCAAAGGAATTTTGGCTGTGTTTTCTCATGGCAAAAAAGGCAGGGACAGAGAAAAGGTAAGAAGGGGAGATAAAGGAGCAAAAGGCAAAGAAGGAAGAGAGAGAGACAGGCCACAGGGTTCTTCTATCTACAAGGCATACCCTTCTGCAATAACATACCCACTCTCAAGACAAAGACATTAACCCATTTATGGCAGTGTTGTTCCCGTGATCCAAACATGTCCTATTTGGCCTCCACCGCCCAAGACTCATGCCCTGGGGATCAAGATTCCATACATTAACTCTGAGAGACTGATTCAAATTGTACGATCATAGGATTCACTTCAGAAGCAGGCACTTAATTGTGAGAGTGGCTCTTCAATCATTGCATCAGACAACACTAGATGAATATTTCCCATATAATCATTGGGTGCTTTGATATAATTAAAAGAAACTCTTACCTTTTCTGAATTCAGGAAAGAAATAGGCTGTGATAACAGGTTTTAGCAGGAAAGTTAAGTAGTAAAAACAAGTGCCTGGGGGAAATAAAATTTTGGTTCTGGTATTAGCTCAGTCAGTTAAATCACTGACTTCTAAAATTCTTCTATTTTCTGCTGTAATAGTTAAGTGAAATGCTTTCCCATAGAAGTCACTGATTCAGTCATTGATAATACTATTAATGATGACACCCAGTGATTGTAGCACTTGATAAGTTTCCTTATCTACTCAGACCACATCTGTGGAAATTCTGATTATATGATTAAGTGGGGACTAATATGTATCTTCTTGCAATAGTACAGAAATATTCAGATCCTAAAAAGCCATGTATCATTGGCAAAATTAACTCATTATGTGGATATCTACAAAATGGGGCATTGTGATAGTTAATAGGGCTACAGAAAAGACCACACACATCTCAAGATATCTCAAGATGTGTGTACAAGAGACTGCAAAAAGAATCACAGTGTAAATATTATGGCCAAATGTGTTCCCATTGGAAGTGATATATATGGCAAGACCATCCAACTAACTCAAAGGGATCAGAGCAAACATACAGGAATTGAAATTTCTAGAGACTATTGGAAAAAGAGTCTGGATAAGGCTGGAGAAGTGGAGGAAGGAGGAGAGTACAACAGAGCTGTGAAATAACAATGGCCCAGGGTGAATGAGCAATTCTTCAACAAGTACGTGAAGTTAAATAGAGGTGTTTCTTGAGGACTCTGAGTGAGGATGAGAGAGAAAGACAAGGAGAGATGTGATTGCAAAGGCGGCCATGGAGGACCTGCTAAGCCATGGCAAGGATTTGGGACTTATCCCAAGAGCAACAAGGGGTTAGTGAAGAGTGTTCAGCAGATGAGTGAGAGTGTGGATGCTAAGGTTTAGAAGTATCATTGGCTCTAGTTTAGAGAATGAATAGGAAGAAAGCAAGAAAGGAAGTGGAGCGGTTACAGGAATTACATAAATGTTAGCAAAATGTTCCTATTTCGATCTCACCGTGTACCTTCCCTTACTGCCTGATTGTCATAGTTTTGCTTTAGTTTTAATAGAAATGTACATAGTGAATAGCAAACTTGAAAAACCATAGATTTAGAAAAACAGGGAAAATTTTTATAGGCCAATCTAAACTCTGTTTTTATTTATTTATTTATTTATTTTGCAGGAAAACTAGTACTGTCTTCAGTTCCTTTTGATGAAGGAAATATTCTGAAACAAGAATTATATTCAATTTCACTTTCAAATTCTAGAGCAAAACAGATTTCTGTTATTAAAGATGTAGGACTGTCACAGGAAATGAATATTTCATATTTCTATGTCCTTTTAATAGTGAGAAGACAAAGATATTCACTTGGGATTGAAAGAGGCATAATCATTATATAAAGACACACAACATAGACATAATTTTGCAAATACACACAAAACCTGACAAAATTTTCAAATGTAATATTTGCTTTCCTCTCCAAGGTGTTACCATTTCCAGATCCATGAACTGCATTTGTTGTTACTGAATACAACTAATAGTTTTAGATTATTAGACACAGTAACTAGATGTTGAAAAACATTTAATATTTTTATCATGGTAGTGATATTTTATAATAGACCACAGTTTGCTGTAGGAATTATCTTGATAGGAGAGAATACTTGCTCAGCACAAACAATTTGCTAAGTTGAGGTTTGAGGTCTATATAGGGGAAGTCTGTGGAAAATATTTCAGAGGAAAGACGCTGAAATCTTCGCTTTGTATTAGTTTGCTATGCTGCCAGAAAATTCTAGTAGTGGAAACACTTTTAAATTAATGTACTGTAAATTCCAAATGTCTCTATTAACATAAAAATATGTTTCCTGAAAAAGGCCAGCATTGGGATTCTTCCAAACAATAAACACTCCCATGAATTGGTGATTGGATTGCGAATCATTCCATGAATGAGGATCTGTAAAAATCAAGAAGCAGTGAGCAGTCGGATAGGGAGAGAAGTTTGAGATGACAGTGTGTTCATGCTGTCTATCCGGCTGGTCCCTCTTATCTCTTGTCCCAGGCATTCAGTACAATGCCTGGTACAGAAGAGCCCACATCTCTTGTCCCCAATTCCAAAATTCATAAAGCTCTAGAAATAGCACATTTTTTTAGTAACTTATTTGTAGCAACATCCGGAAATGAGATAAGGTTATTTATAATCTCCTTTATTTACCCCACTGACTGTGAATGTTTTGATTGCTGCCGAAATATTAATGTAGTTGATTATGGGGTGCTGCCCCAGCCTCTGCTGGAGATGTTATATAACACATACTAAAGATACTACATTGCCTTTTTAAACTCTAAAACATGCAGAATTCTGAAACACATCTGGCCTTTGGGATTGTAAGTAAGAGATTGAAGACCTTGGGCAGTACATTAAACTCAGTGCTTTCCAAGCACCAGGCAGTGCGCTGCTGACTCTGTACATCCTGCTTTGTTGGAGACAGTTGTCTCAGAGGAAAGGGCCAGGCTCAAGGAGCCAGCCTATCCGTGTCCAGATCCTAGCTCTGTTCTTAACCACCTGTTTTTCTTTTGACATGGTCCTATTTCTCCAAGGTTCTTATCTGAAAATAGTAGAAAATAATAATAGTTTCCCAATAAGTTTATACTGTCGTCTAAATTACGTAAGAGACACGAAGAACACAGGGATATGCTTTCACAGATTGTGGTTCATCATTTGGGCCAAATTATGATCCCCTTTTCAATAGATGGAAAATGGAGATCTGTTGATGTTAAGCAACTTGCCAGGGCTCACACTATGGGAAGTTTCTGAGATCATCTCTGGTCTGTGTCTATGAGATCTCCAAATTCAGAATTCTTGCCCTTTTACTGTCTCACGTTTCTGTGGGAGGAGCGTTAATGATCTGCATGAAAAGGCTGAGAGAATAAAGTGCTATTCTGCAGAGTTGCTTGGGATTAGGCAGCTCTTCCTTGCCAGAGATGCACTGATGCACTCTGAACAAAGACACAGGCTGGCAAAGGATGATTTAAGCACTGCAAAAGTAAAAAGTGATGTGAGATGCTGAAAAAACATTTAATTATTCCTAAGGTAAGGGTGGAACTTGTACATGGCATACACAGTACTAGAAGCAGAAAATGTGATGATAATAATAGTTTTGTCAAAAATAGGATGAATATTTCCCAAAATTAGCTCGTAAACATTTGAGTTAGTTCAAAATTGTACTTCCTCACATTGCTGTGTGTATATTCCAGCCTGAAAGAAATGTCCTATTAACTGTAAAATTTCCAGGGCTACTATTTCAGAATTGCTGCTTATGAATGCAGAAGGGAAGATCTCTCTTTGAGGAGCCTTGAACTAGTGACTAAATGATGTGACCCGAAAGCGACATCACTGTTTGCTTGACAAGATTTGACAGATTGACAAGAACTAGTGCCTGGGACCGTCCAGGTGAAGAGGAATCATACATACAACCCTACTGTATCCTGAAGGATTGGATCCTTGATCTGTGTAGAGAAGAAGTGGTCCCACCACTGAGGGGACCTATAAATGTGTTTTGTATTGAAATATTTACCCTTTCTTTAGGAATGTAGAAATTTCTGTGCGATTTCTTCATGGGATTTATTGTGTTTTAACTTATAGATGTAACTGATTTCTACTCATTTAGCCCTCTGCGGTAAGAAATTGAGATGCTATGACATCTGCACTATGACAGTGCAGAAAGTAGCCGCACAGATGGACGTTGCATCATCTTGCACTGATGCACGAAGCCAGTGTCTCTCTCACGCCTCTCTAACCCTGGCATGTGACTGTGTCCGGGCCGTGTCCACACATCTTTCAGTGTAGCTGCATTGCTGTGGGGTACACAGATGCCCTCTGCTTTGGCTTGCTGTTGTTTCCCTGGAGGTTGCCAGGGCCAGGCAGCCTGCAGCACCCCTGCCCTTGGGCACTGTGCTTTTTACTCTGTTATCTCCAGCTTGGAGGAACTAATGTGGTGCTGATTTATTCTTTCATACACTTTTCCTTTTCTTCTATCCTTTTAACACATGCCAGATAAATAGATATTTAATGAGACAAATGAAAACACAATAAGCACCCATGTACAAAACCAGCTGATTCAATAAAACATGAAGGGAAGCCTGTTGACCTCTTTAGTGGAGGATTTCTTTTGAATTTATTTAATATAAATAACCAAATTTTGGTTGATGCCTACCAGGTATAGACCACATTTTGCCTTTAACTTGGAAAACACATGTTAGTAAATAACAAGAGAAGAGTAGGGGAATTTGGGGGATATTTAAACTCCAAGTGATGAATTGATTAAATAACCATTTTAATGTCTGAAGAGGTGTGGATTAGAGACAACATATATCTATCATCAGTCTATCTACCTCTATATCAGATAGAGATAGATAGATGCTACTAGAGAACTGCATTATTATCAAATATGAAATATTTAAAGTTGTATAGCATAATGCTTAACTTTTTGAGTGAAAATGGAAAAAGATAAAATAAGCTTTTTACTACTTTATTTTATATTTATTACGGAAATCCATGTGTCAGTAAAGATGGAGAGTAGTTAACATAGTCATCCAGTTCTGTTATAGGACATTGTTAATGATCTAGTTTTCAAGTGTGCAATTGTGTTTATTCTCTGATTAAGGAGTCAGTTTGAAAATAAAATGTTGCAAGTTTGAGAAAGAATGACATTTCACCTAATCTCAGTCAGAATCCATAGTAAAAAAATTATGGTCTTCATGAAGACTTTAGTGGGAAGAATAAAGCAGTATTCTGAAGATAAAAATCAAAACTCAGAAGATGAGGAAATAATAGGGTGTTGAGATAGGCTATTATCTGCTGAAATTCCTTCTTAATTACTCTTTGATGTTCAGTGAAGAGAAAGTAAAAATAAGTTTTGCTAGTAAGAAATTTATTTGTAGGACCAGAACAGGGGGTAGATTTTTATGCTTACTGGAACTCCAAAGCTTCGGAAGTAAACATTCAAATAACATGATGAATGCTGCAATAGTCGCTTTGTGTGATTTTATTTTTTATTTTTTATTTGCTTTTTATGAAAATATTTCAATATGATGAACTTCCTGTTGAAAATGAGTTCTAACCATCTCCTCCTAAATCTTACTTTAAAATGTCTGTTTCCAAGGGGTGTATGTCAGTAGCGGTCTGAATGAAGTCAGAAACAAATCATAAACAAAGTATCTCTCTGACAAGATGCTCACAGTGTGACCATTTACACTGATAACATGAAATACAAGAAATAGATTAATAAAGAATGCAGTATTTTTAAAAATTGAATTTATTGGTATATTTCATATATAAATTTTGATCCCATTCAACATTGAAAATTTGTATGTGTACATGACACATCTTGAATCTCATGTTTTCCATTCTCCTGCCCTCTCTACAACCTCTACTCCATATATATACATATATATATATATGTATATGTATATATATGTATACATTGTGTTTTATAAATCCAAATATAGAAGCAGAAATGATTCATTTATAATTCTTAGTTATTTCACTGCAAATTAATAGAAAATAATTTCAATTGCATCTTTAAGATAGCTCTCAGAACCGGTGTACCCTGATGTGGTTCTTTTATGTCAGTTTAGGAATGTAGACCTTTAGAGTTAGAATGGCCTTACACTTAAATAATCCAATAAAAACTTGCAGGAAAATTCTTGTTTGTCATGTGAACACTTTTCTATGTAAGGAGAAGGCATAGACAGTGATTATGGAGTAGGCGTGCATAATCTTCATAGGCACATATAAAAGTTTTATCAGTGGCAATATTAAAATGATAATTATTGTTTTGATGCTGTGTAATAGGTATTAATTATATATACATATAGCATATACTAGAATTATATATTATAGAATATTTGAATTTGATTATTGAATAAATTTCATTAGGCATCTCTACAGGATTTTACAATTGTCAGGTTCTCTGTTTTCACAGTTCTGTCTGGATCTTTAGTTGTAATAATTTTGCCTTCTCTAAGTTGGCTCACATCAGGGTTAGAAACCCCTAAATTGGTGCTTCAGAATTTAGGAAGAAGCAGTAGGCACGTGGGAAATAGGGCGGAGTCAGAATCTCACAAAATTGTAGCCCTTTAGTTGTGAGATGAAGTTTGTTCTTGGTTGTGGCATAGCCACCTTATCCCCAAAGATCAGCACTCACGAAGAGCCCATTTACCAACAGCCTGCAGGAACTACCTCAGTTACTTTTGAATTTAAGGTGTTTTCCAGGTTAATTGTCCACAGTGAACTGACATATCAATGGTTTGTCAGAGAGGCCAATGCTGATGCACAAGTAGCCTGATGCTCTTCGCAGTAACCTGGATAGTCCAAGTGCAGAGCAAAGATTGATATATTGTCTGCCTTTGCCCTTCTGGTGAGGGTAGAATACAAATTTGATGCCACAAATCACATGAGTGCTGCATCGATGGAATCCTTGTAATCACTTATTTCTCTTCAGAAATTTGACATTCTCATTAAAATATCACAAATGAATAATGACAGAGAGAAACATTCATTGCTCATTATTTGAAAAATTCTTTGGAAATAGAATAATTTATAATATTATCTACATCTCGTGGAAAGATTTCTAAGATCTTTAGATCTTAGTGTTTGCCAGTGTCTTCAGCATGAGTGAGGTCAGTAATAGGAAAGGTTATCATTTCTGTAACTGGTTTACATTACGTAGCAAAAGTCAAAGATTTTTCAGATGTAATGAAAACTTTGTCAGTGGAGTTTAAGTTAATCAAGAGGAAGACTACCCAAGATGATTGTGATTTAATCAGGCTGGCCTTCTAAAGATAAGGCCCTCTGGTCAGATGATAGAAAAATTTAGATATATTCAAATCTAGAGAGATTCCGTTGTTAGCACTGAAGTGAGAGATTGCCCTACTGTGAGAAGCTAACATGGCTGCCACCTGCGAGCAGTGTCTACATCTGAGAATGACTAAGCTGAGAGCCAGCAAGCACATTGGGGGTGTCCGTCCCTGAGCACCCAACACAGAATCCTGGCAGCCATCGGCGAAGCTGGAAGAGTATCCCATTCCCTAACTCTGCCGAAGTCCTCAATAAAGAGCTCTGCTCTGTGGTGCTAGGAAACCAGCAAAGAGGAACTTTGGGATAGTGCATGTGGGCAGCTTCACTGATGAGAGTTGATGACGAAAGTCAACATCAACGCATATTTTAAAAAAGAAATCACATCAGTATAATAAGCTTGTTAATTGAATCATGCCAATACTTAGGGAAAACTAATCTAATTGACTCCAAATAAATAGTATACATAATGTAACATAAAGATATGTGTCTGCCTACAAAGATATATGTGTCTGCCAACATAATGTAACATAAAGATATGTCTGCCTCCAAAGACAAGAAATAAGAAACAATGACCATGTTAAACAGTGACCATATTTTCCAGTGAATGTATTATAGATTTTAATATTTCAATTGAGCAGTTTGAATTATGATTCTTAGTTCAGAGAATCCGGAGTTACAAAGTTTGAAACAAGAGGTCCTGTCTCTGCTTCCTGAGATTACAGGCGTGAGCCACCACGCCCTGCACTGTGGTATGTGGTACTGGTTAATGCTGGGGATAAGTCTCCACACCCAGTTACCGGGGATTGAACCCCGGCCCTTGGGCTTTCAAGACAGACGCTGGAACCACTGAGCTAAATCCTCGGCCAGTAAAGGCAACTTTGCTCCTGTTGGTCTAGAGAGAAGAGAATTGGAGGAGTTGGATGATCTTTGGAATCATTTTGTAATTACCTGTGTGATCTTGAGCAAATATCCTAACATTTCTAAGCTCCTGATTCTTTCTGTAAAGTGGAAATACCAACATTTCCCCAGCTGCGTTAGCAGATCACTTAAATCACATGGAGGAATGTATAAGAAAGGCTTTGTAAAATCATAGAGGACTACCTTTCCTGTTGACAAGCACTAGTAAATAGATATGACAAAAAAGAAAGACACCTTGAAACAAATATGTATTTCCAGTAAAAGATACCATGAATGGCTAGCTAAGTATCCCTAAGCCTTATCTTGGCTATATTGTGCCTCCAGAATTCTGGTGACTTATTCAGAAGAATGTAGTTGTGATTTTCAGAAATTGACATGATCAGAAACTTGTTTTTCTTATACTTGATCACAGTAGATTAAAAGAGCATTTGAAAAAGTAAACAAGTTGCTCATTTTGTATTGTTTATTTCTAATATATTGACTTTCTTTCCCAGGTTAAGAGAACAACTAGTTAATGATTTCAAGAAATTAGGTCTTGACTTGATAAACCTAAAACTTTTGATTCCGGCAGCAGTAAATGCTGTTCTCATGACATGATATTGTGAAAGGATAAATAGCCCAAGTTACTGTACAGAAAAAAAGATGTAGATGCTAGTTGGAAAATCACTCTCTTCATCCGTCATTATTAGCTCTAATTCTCTTTTTTTTCCCTTCGTTGCACTAACCAAAAAGAAAAAAAAAAGAAAGACAAGAAATAAGAAACAATGACCATATTAATTATGCAAATTATATTTTTGGAAAAGATTTTTTAAAGATCGTATTAGTTTTAAATAGCATAGTATGTGACCCAAAATTAGTAAGGCATACATTGCTTTAGTTTTTACTTTCATGGGAACTAAATGGAATTTTCTCTTGTCATCTGGCAGATTTAGCATCCAGTAATCTTTTTATCTCTCTTTTGATTCCATAAGTTTGAAAGGAATAATTTATTTTGCACCATTAAGTGTCCTTATTACTGGTAAGGACCCCCTTGGGAAAACATTTGTGTTATTTCATTGATTATAATTTATTCAAGTGCTTTCAGATTTGTTGCAGTTTTGTCTTCTGTGATTGTTTGTGATCCATACATTCCTTAAAAAGTCACTTTTGTTCAGTGTTCACTGCTTGCCAGTTATTGTAATGTGTTGGACAGAGTTCATCCCGACTAGCTTTCCATTTTAGAAAGTGTCTTAATTATCATGATATCTATAATAAGTTAATTGCTTGGTGAATGTTAGCTGATGAAAAAAATGTTTTATCTTTCTTTTTAGGCAAAATACCTCAACTAAATATTAATGATTGAAAATACCATTTATTTGACTTTCAGAAAGAGAAAGACTTCTTTTAGTTCTATTGTTTGGGTTGTTCTTGTGAAAAAATCTCAATGGTTATAGCTGTGGCCTAAGTCCAGTAAGAGTATTTTAAAATGAAAAATTGTATAAACCTTGCCTCCAAAATATTAAAACATAGTTTTAATATTCATTTTGGTCAAATTTATATATTGCAGTAGATTCCATTTGGAGGCAACTTCTACAGATTGATATGCGTAACTCCCACTGACTACAAATCATTTAGGGGATGAATTTGAACAAAATTAGTTTTTTAAAAAATATTTGAGCAAATCTCCCTTAACCAGTAATGGCACAGTAAGAAATAGAGAATGTAGTTTTCAAAATAAAAGAAAGATCATATTTACTATTTATGAGTCACAAAAGATCTGGATTTTGTTTAGATTTTATTTATATTTTCTCCAAAAAGCTTATATGAACTTTATGGTTACAGTAATACTACTTCAGCTCCCAAATGCTACTGATTGTGAACAATTCAGTTGGCAAACAAAAGCATTCAGCAGAAATTTGCTTCCATTCCACATTCAGTGACAAATACAGCCATGGTCATCTCCCCCCACAAACGTAAACACTGCCATCTTCTTCAAAATGATAACATTAACTTCATAAACCCAGGTGTCACTATATATTGAAGCTAGAAAATCAGTAGCTATAGCTTCATACGTAAGACTTCGGGCTCACGATGGAGAATTCAGCCTAACACTACCAGTTTCTAGCTTCTTTAAGACATAGGGCTATTCACTTCTTGGGCTCAGTTTCCTAATTAGCAAAATATGGCTGGGATAGGTGTTTGATGAAGTCTAAACATAATATCTGGCAAATAGGGAAATTGTTCATTTTATTTGCTATTTACTATGTACGTCCATTAGACAATACAGCACATGCAGAGAGGAGATTGAACACTCTCTGAAGCATTTTCTGCGATGCTCAACTGCTCTTCCCAACAGAGCTGAGCCGTTCAGTTCTTCACAAACCATTCATTAAACCTCTGCAGTTTTCCTTCTGTCAGTTCCAGGAAGGTGAAGGATGAACAGCTGTAATAGATTCGATATTTGGAGGCGGCAAGTATAAATTACTTGGAGGTTGAGATCATTTTGGTTTCTGGCAATCTCACGTTATACATTTTTAACAAAGAATTATCATTCAGATGTGGAAGATGAAGTACAGAGATTAAAGCAAAATTGGAGATGATGATTGAAGATTGGAGCCAGTTTTTTATGCATTATAGATCAAAGGCTATCAAGGCATTAGAATATCTTGAACCTGTCATATGCAAAATTACATTTAAATTCCATTGTAAAATAGGGGTTTTGTGGAAAAGAAAAAAAATTCTTTAAATTGAAAGTAGAAATATTACTAGGAAGAATACATGATTTAATAGCTGAACTTTTTCAGCTGAAATTTTGAGAAACAAGGCAAAAACCAAAAGCTAGGTAGACACAACACAACTATACAACTCAGATTTGTGGAAGATCAGCCTCCTCTTAAGATGATTCTAGTAATTAGTATGTATATATGTGTTATTCTGAATTTCTTGGTTTCTTCATAGGTATAAAATAACTTCTAACAACAATGTCTAGGTTGTAAGAGTTTAATGAGTTAAAGAGAAGCACTGTAACATTTGGCCAACTAAGTTTAACTTAAGGTTGAAAAAGGCAATGAGAAATCTCATGCAGTGTCTCACTGCTAAAGGGAGACATGTTGTAGAGAAAGAGGCTTGAAGCAAAATTGCTGCGAGTCTTGCCTTTTGATGTTTAAGTTCAAAGATGTATTGGATGATACAGAAAATATAACACAGCTCTGACCCAATTAGTTTCCTGGTGAGTTAGTCCCCCAAACTACCTGCCTTCTAGCAGAACAGATGAGATTCTCCTGTGGAGAAGATTTTTCACCTTCAGTCTCCGTGTTTTGTTGATTGATACATGATGATTTTACATAGTTACGGGGTGATATTCAGCAGGTGCACATTTTTCAGTGTATGACGCTCCAGTCAGTGTAATTGGTATACCCGTCACCACAAGCACTTATTGTTTCTTGTGCTGGTGACCCTGAAAATCTTTTCTAGCAATTTTTGATGATATATTGAATCAATATTAATTATTGTACTATATATATAACGAACTGATGTCATTTATTCAGCCATAATTTTGCAGCTGTTAACAGACCTCTATCCATTTCTTCTCTTCCTTACCTCCTTACCTCTCCTCAACTTCCCTTCCAACTATAGTTATACTTATTGCTTTTTCATGAAATTAACTTTTATTTAATTTATTTATTTGTTTTAGTTTTTTGAAACAGGGTCTTGCTTTATAGTTCAGGCTGGCCCTGGACTTACCATGTAGCCCAGGCTGCCCTCGAATTCACAGAAATCCTTCTGCTTCTGCCTCCCTAAATATATACATGTATGTATTTTAAGAGTATCTATGCCAACCATATGATTTTTCCATAAAGATTGTACTTACAGTTGCATCAATAATGCATATGAGCTTTTTCTCCACATTCACACCAGCATTTGTTATTTTTTGTTTTTGACAATAGCCGTGCTAACCGGGCTGAGAAAATAGCTCACTATAGCTTTGATTTCCATTTTCCTGATGATTAGTGTTGTTGCGCACTTTTTCATAAAATGTGTATATGTAATATACCAATAAAGATTTCAATTAAAAATGTCTATTTATGTCTGTTGCCCATTTTCAAACAAATTATTCCATTTTGTTACTTTTGAAACGTCTCTATATATTCTGAATATTAATTCCTTGTCACATAGTTTGTCCCATTCTATGTGTTGTTTCTTCATTCTGTTGTTTTCTTTGTATTGTACATATACATGAAAATTTAAAAGATGAGGGGACAAGAATAGAGAAAATAGATGGTAGAAGCACATATACAGATGATCCATATCGTGGGGTTAGCAGATATGCATTTTAAGTACAATTCCTATATTAAAGGAAATAAAGTAGTGATTAATATAATAGGTAAAATAATTTCAACATTTAATTTGCCTCCACCAAAGAGACATAAATGAATATTTCGCTAATGCTGAAGATAAAAATTTATTAGAGCTTAATTAACAATACCCTGGAGAACAGAACACAGTTTTAGTGAAACCAGGGCAAGTTGATAGAAAATATGCCAAATGAAACAAAAGGATAATTAATAAACAGTATAAAAACATAAGAGTCCTTTGGGACATGGTAAAACTGTATCAACGTTGGGAAACTGGACTAATAGAGAAGAGAAAGAATCTCAGAAACAATATACAAAGTGATAATGACTGAGAATACTCCAAGAAATATTGAGATTCAGAGAAGTTGAGTGAAGCACAAGTGGGAAGAAGGCATATTTAAGTGCAACAAATTCTAACAGATGGAGAATAAAGATGAAGAGGAACTATTAAAAAATCCAGAGAAGAGAACTATTTAAACTAACCAAATAAAAGAAAGATATATTGTTCACATTTTAGCAGTTGGGATAAAGATGTTGGAGTAGTATCTTTACTGCATATTGACAAAAGCTGGAGAGGTAAAACTGTGTATCAAGAGAACATCATTCAAAAATTCAAGCCATCCATTTTTTTTTTTTTTTTTTTTTGAGTCAGGGTCTTGCTTTGTAGTTCAGGCTGGCCCTGAGCTCAGACTCAAACTCACATCACAGCAATCCTCCTACCTTTGCTTCCTGAATGCTGGAATTACAGGCTTGAGCCACCACAGCTGGCACTGTGGTATGTGGTACTGATTGCTGCTGGGTGTGAGTTTCCACACCCAGTATGGTATGTGGTTACGGAGGATTGAACCTGGGCCCTTGTTCTTGCCAGACAGGTGCTGGAACCGCTGAGCTAAATCCCCAGCCCAAGCCATCCATTTTAAAATAAATAACAAAATATTTGCTGCCAGCATATTACAAGTACAATAAATAGCAAAGACAGTTCTTCGTACTGACAAAAAATTATTTGTGAATGTGGGCATAAAACAACAAGAAGCAATGAAGAAAACAAAATGTGGGAAAAATAAACAATGATTGAGACAATGATAAGTGTGCATCATACGGATTCTAATTTCTGTAAATTTAAATACTATTTTTCCAGTCACAAAGAGAAGGAAAATAAAACAGTGCAAATTAAGGTTCTTGAATTACATAAAAGGTGGTAAAAGTGATGGTGAAGATGTACTTTAATAAATGAATGAGACTTATTGTAATCTAAAGCATGGCTTTGAGTAGAAAAAAAGTGAAAAAAACAGTATTAAGCATAATTGGAATGATTAAAATATGAGATTCATGTAAGAGTAGGGAAGAATAAAGACTGCGAAGTAATAAAACAAACTACAGTCACAAGATGGTAGACCTGAAACAAAATAATCAGTAGGCACATTGTATTATTTGGAGCAAAATATATTCTAATGAATTGAATTAACAAATATGGGACCAAAACTCATACATATGGAAGTCTTTTATGGATGTGTGTGATATTTAAGGAAACTGCCTAGGCCAGGATCACACAGATATTTTCTTCTTAAGATATTTATTTCTTTATTTTAGTTGTTTGAGACAGGGACTTGCTGCTGCTCTGAACTCACTAGTCCAGGCTAGCCTTGAACTCATGGCAGTCTTCCTGCTTTTGCTTTATGAGTGTTGGGATTACAGGCGTGGGCCACCCACTCGACTGTCTTCTAATAATTTTGTAGAGAGACACTGCATCATTTCGAGGTAATTCCTGGTGTGTGGTGAAAGTTCCAGCTTCAGATTCCTTCTTTTGCCTGTGGATATCTGGTTGTTCTTGAATTATTTATTGAAAAGGTGATTATTCCCAAAATCAATTGATTTTATATTTGAGGGTTTAGTTACATAATCTGAGGTCTCATCCACTGATTTCTATATGTCTATTTTTATGCTAATACTACAGTATCTTGATG
>PVIR01022942.1:0-27319 GCA_004026965.1 Petromus typicus | reverse complement strand
CCCCAAAGCCAAAGCAACAGAAAGAAATCAATTTAAAGACACAAGAAGAAAGGGTTTTCCAGATCAAGGGCCCAGCATGAATGTTAAAGCAATAGAACGGAGGCCAGGCAAGGAGGGCTCGAGTATTAGGGCAAAGAACCTGTGAGAAGTTTAATCATCGGTGAAAGATATTTTAGGACAGATCAGAAGACTCTTTTGGTATTAATGTATTTAAATACTTAGAATTTCAAGCAGAAACAAACTGGATGTGGCCACTCTAGCTTGGAGTCCATTGCAAACTTTAGGAAGGAGATAATTAGGATTTAACCTAAAAATATGGTAGTTAGGACTATAAAACAGTGACCAAAATCAAGAGAATCTGTGGTAACAGGATCTTCTAGATGAGTAGCTGATTGAAAAGAGGAATGAGGGGCCGGGGATTTAGCTCAGTGGTTCCAGCACCTGTCTTGCAAGCGCAAGGGCCCAAGTTTGATCTCCAGTAACCACTCACGCCCAGCAGCAACCAGCACCACATACCACAGTGCCGGGCGTGGAGGCTCACACCTGTCATCCCAGCACTCGGGAGGCAGAGGCAGGAGGATTGCTGTGATGTGAGTTTGAGGCTGAGCTCAGGGCCAGCCTGAACTACAAAGTGAGACCCTATCTCAAAAAAAAAAAAAAAAAAAGAAAGAAAAGAAAAGAAAATAGGAATGAGATATAGAATGGAGTATTACTCTGCCATTAAAAATGATAAGATTGAGTCATTCATACTGAAATGGATGTACCTTGAGGACATCCTCATAAACGAAATAAACAGGTCACAGATGTGTAAATATCGTATCTTTTCTCTGGTATAAGAAAATGAAGTTATAAATGAGTTGTAGTATGTATATTTCATATCGTGAAATAGAAAATATTTAAAAGGGAAGAGTGTAGGGGTAATAGTAAAAAAGGAAACAAAGATTATGTATATGGGGGGGTGGGGGAGTTGCAGGGCAGGGGGAAAAAGGAAAAAATGAGAATCAAGTCGTGTCATATTCTGGTACAAACTCTCAACGTTGAATGAGATGATGATGTATATTCATAATGTGCCAATAAAGATTTTTTAAAAATCATCTGAAAATAGGAATGAGAAAGCTGTGTGCATCAGGGTAACTATGTGTAGAAACAATACATTTAAAAAGATGAAGCACATTCCTATAATCCTTGCCTTGTCTTAAAAATAAGAAAGGGCTGGGTACGTAGCTCAGTGCAAAGTTCCTGGGTGGATCTCCAGTACTGCACTCTCCCAGCCTGTCAATCATCAGACAGAATGAGTCCAGGAGCAGGGACCGGGGAAGCAGGAAGAGGATGGGGACCTGCAAGTGTTGAGACCGATGAAGCTCGGATGTAGTGGGAATAACCAGAAAGGGAGAACAAGAGGTTGCAATGAGAGGGAAACTTCAGTTTTATCAAGAGAAGCAGAGAGATGAGAGGTTACAATGAGACCCACCCTCTCGTCATCATCGCTGTCATTAGTTGTGGCTTGGCTTTCGCGGCTATTGATGTTGATTTAGTCAAGTGGGAGTGAAGTCCTGAGAGTTAAAGTCTAGAGCACAATGGTGGTACACACACATAATCCCAGGGCTCAGGATTTGTCTCATTGTAACTTTGGAGTATATCTCTATCTCTATTCACCTGTCTTGAGACAAGTTCTCACTATGAAGTTCACATTAGTCTTGAACTCAGTAAGTAGCCCAGGCTGACTTTGAACTTTCAGCAATCCTCCTGCCTCAGCCTTCTGACTACTGGGATTACAGGTGTATGTCCCACTTCTATTCCCCTTTGAAAAATCTGAAGTGAAAACAAAAGCATGTTGGGTTGGGGAATTTCTGTAGGTCTATGTAGGTTTGGGGGAGGATATAAAAATTATAATTCTTTGACTACTTCTGATCTGGAGGATTTGATATCAGGTCTGACTCATGTGTAGCCCTTTGACAAGCTGTTTTTGTGTTATGGCAACAGGCGTGAAAATATGACAAATGTCTAACATTAATGCAACTAAGTGCTTTTCCCTTCATATTCCACAGATTTTATATTAATATGCTTTTTGCCAGGTATAGTGACACATCTGTACCACCACTGGGAGGCTGAGGCAGGAGGATTGCCGTAAGTCTGAGGGACCCTGAACCAATAGTGAGACCCTGCCTCAAAAAAAAAAAAGGAAAACCCCTTTTTCTTAATCTTAATTTTTTTTCTATTTACCATTAATACTAAATTGAGAAATATTTTAGAGATTTAGTTGGAAGGATTGTGTTCAAATAAGACTGATGATTAGGAGGCTATCTGTACATCAAATATAGACAAAACTACTATAAAATCTTTAAATATAGGTAGAATTAACAGCTTATGTAAGAAGTCAAAAGTAGGGAAGAAGCTATGCAGTATGGATATACTGACTGGGCTCAGTCTTCAGCAGCTGAAACTTAGTTTTCCTCAACTCGGTCACAGCAGAGACCTGTAAGGTAGTCTGGAGCGAGGGGGCAGTCCTGTGTTAAAGATGGAAATCCTTTGCGCGGTATTTCCTTTCCCTCCACGTTCTAATGCAGATTGCTCTTGGAGGTGATCAAGGTGCCTTTTTTTCCATTTAGACTTTTCTCTAAATGATGAAGGGGCCAGAATAACGTTAAGAGGGAGTACAGAATGTATTTCCGGGCCTAGGACTGCGGAAGCGCTGTAATCACACCTGGGACAGTTCGTTAGGTTAGAAAAGATCAGATGAGGAACTCGATGGCAGGATTTACAGTTCCAGAGATTGTTTGCCTCAAAAGTTGTTTTGTTTTCATTGCTCTTCTTTTAAAAAGACAGCTGTATTGACACGCTACAATTTTTCTCCCGAATCTGAAAGATAAAGGCTGTAAAACATGTATTTTAGAAAACAAATTTAGAAAAGTGTAATAAATGGTTTGCTTTTCATCTCATTGACATTCTGTTGCTTGAGCACTCCAAACCCCAGTTAGCTATTCATATTCTTATTTATCCAAAAGCACACTGGAAGAAACCGAAGCGAGAAGGGGGAGAAAAGGTTTATTGGGTGTGTGTGGGCTCCCTCGTTTACTCAAGTATGGAGTGGAAGTACAGGGACAAATAAAGTCTGCTTATAATGGTTTCAAGGTCTTTGGAGAAACCCAAAAGCTGTTCTCCCCAAATGATGAGTCTGATTCTAGAGAAAGTTAAAAACAAGAGAACAAAAGATGAACTGATCACACAGAGCCGGCGACGAGCCCTGCAACGGTCACCAGCCGGTCACCAGCCGGCAGGGAAAGAAGAGAGAGCTCCGGCTGGCTCTAGGATTTATTAAAGGCGGCCAGGACGGCCCAGATCATCTCTGTGGCACTGTGCTTTGTCCCCTCCACTTCGGGGTCCAGTTCTACTAGGTCCTTGGCTCGGTTCATTGCCACGTCATACTTGTCATCGGTCAGAGAGGAGAAGACGTTCTCTAGCACGTCAGAAGAGTGGGCCAGCACCAGCAGTGCCAGGGTGCGCTTGTCCATCCGCTGAGGGTCATTCACCCACCGCTCTAGAACACTCTCTTGAAGTTTCTTCACTAGTCGCTGTTTCTCTGTTATGTTGGTCACCGGGTGAGTAGTCATGTCAAACAGCAAGAAATTCTGCTTCTCGGTGGTTAGAATACCCTTCTCTACCAGGTTCTTCGCGATGCGCTCCCGTACGTTTCTTAGCTGGTATTGTAATTTGAAGGGGTTCCAGGTCTCTCCTATGGGAAAAGAAATATAATGAACAGAAAGAAAGAAGAAAACAGAAAGACTAAATGAGTTGTTTGGAACCTTCAGTGGATAACCCTTTAAAAGCATCATCTCCGTTCATGAAGGTGTGATATCTATTCACTCTTCCATCCACTTTATCCTTTTTTTGAAACAAGAATTTCGCCAGGTATTCCACGCTGGCCTGGAACTCACTGCGGAGCCCAGGCTGCCTCTAGCCACTCATCGCGATCTTTCTGCTTCAGCTTCCCAAGTGCAGGGGTTACTGGGGTGGACCATTATGTCTGGCTTTTTTTTTTTCTATCCCTGATCAAGATAATTTTGTTGGGCCGGGGATATAGCTCAGTGGTTCTGGTGCCTGTCTTGCAAGCGCAAGGGCCCAGGTTTGATCCCCGGCAGCCACCTAACAATACTGGGCGTGGAGACTCACCCCAGCAGCAACCAGTACCACATACCACAGTGCCGGGCGTGGTGGCTCACGCCTGTCATCCCAGCACTGGGGAGGCAGAGGCAGGAGGATTGTGATGTGAGTTGGAGGCTGAGCTCAGGACCAGCCTGAACTACAAAAGTGAGACACTGTCTCAAAAAAAAAACCTAAAAAAAAAAAAAAAAAAAAGATAATTTTGTTATTATTCACCTTTTTTGTTGTTGTTTTTTGATATTGTAGAGTTTTGTTTTGTACAAAGGATCAAACTCAGGACCTTGTGCTTGTGAGGCAGGCATGGAGCCACTGAGCTAAATGCCTGGCCCTATTTGGGTTTTTTTGTTTGTTTGCTTTAAATTCCCAAGCTCATCAAGATGTTTACTGCAAATGAACATTTTATCACTGTATATGCCTGTGGGGTACAAAACGGTGTTCTGATACATGCATGCCCTGTGTTATGTCAAGTTAACATCTTTCCCTTCAAAGGCTTATTATGCTCCGCAGTGGAACTAACTGAAATTTACTTTCGATAATTTTCAAATATGTAATAGACTATTACTAACTATGGTCACCACACCTTCTTTAAAATTTTATTCCTCTTCCGTACCTGCAACTTTGTACCCTTTCACCACTATTCCAACCCACCACAAACACATACTCAGTCTCACTGTCTTCTCTGAGTTCGACTGTTTTAGCCTATTTGTTTTTTGAGGCAGGGTCTCACTCTGTAATTCAGGCTGACTTTAAACTATGTAGCTCAGGCTGGCCTTGAACCTTCAGCCTGGGCCATCGGCCCAGCTCCAGAGAGCACTCTGGTCTAGATAGATGTCTCAGCGGTGGCTGGCGCTGGGGGGGGGGGGGGAGCCCAGGATGCTCGTGTGGATGGAGCCACAGCTCCTCCGAGCAGCTCCCCACTTCTCCAGTGCCATCACAGGCCAGTGGGCCCACAGGAGGGTGGGCGATGTCCTGGTCCCCAGGTCCTGGTGGGAGTGGTATGGGCGTGTGTGTGAGAGATGTCCCTTCAGGGAAGTTGGGAAGCCTGAGGGTCTGGGCAGGGGTTGGGGCTGGCCCTGGGCAGCGCTTTCCGGCACCCCAGCCTCCGGGATCTGGAGAAGGCTCATCTGCAGCTCTGGGCCTGTCATTTCCCATCACACCACCTTCAAAAAAGGGGGTTGGGATGTAGCTCAGTGCACCACAGCTGCCTGGCAAGTACAAGGTTCCGAGTTTGATCCCTGGTGCCAAAAAAAAAAAAAAAAAAAACAAAAGTCAAAGACTGTGGAGCATGCTGGTGCATACCTATAATCCTCCCACCCAGGAGGCTGAGGCAGGAAAGTCATTGTCAGTTTGAGACCAATCTGTACTACATGGTAAGTTTTTGTTTTTTGTTTTTTGTTTTTGTTTTTGTTTTTTGAAACAGGGTCTCGCTTTTTGTAGTTCAGGCTGGCCCTGAGCTCAGACTCAAATTTACAGCAATCCTTCTGTCTTTGCCTCCCAAGTGCTGGGATTACAGGCATGAACCATCATGCTCGGCACTGTGGTATGTGGTTATGATAGCTGGTGGGTATGAGTCTCCACATCTAGCATTGTATGTGGTTACCGGATTGAACCCCGGCCCTTACACTTGCAAGGCAAGCACCGGAACCACTGAGCTAAATCCCTGGCCCACATTATTGCATTTCTGAATTCTCTTCAGGATGTCATTCTCTTTTGGGTGACTTCTCTTCCATACCGCAGATGTCTGATGTGGGTTGGTGACGCGGAGAGGATTTAGGTTCCTTCTCCTTCTAGTAGTGCAGAAGTTCTATCCCAGAAATAGTAGGCTGTAACAATACTGGGATAGAGTCTCAGTTGCCCCATTCCAGCTTGTTTGATGATTTCTGTACTGGAAGGGCCAGCCAACAGGAGGCTCCTGCCCTGGTGATGGTACTTTACCTTACACCATGTGAAAAAAATAACTGGAAATGGATCTATGTGGTTGGGAATGAAACTTGGGGTGGAACATCTGCTTAGGGATGTATAAAGAAAGCACTGGCTTCCATTCCAGCACCAGAGACAAAAAAAATCAATGGTCTAACTAAAACATAAAAATCTTAGAAAAAACCCACACTTAACAGAAGTCTTTTTCATAATAACCAAAAAGTGAAAGCAACACAAGGGTCCCTCAACAGATGAATGGATAAGTGCAAGTGGTATATACACACATAAAAATACTATTCAGCTATTTGTTTTTTTTTTGTTTAGTTTTTTGAGATAGGGTCTCACTTTGGAGCTCAGGCTGATCCTGAACCTACTATGTAGCTTCTGCCTCTGAGTGTGAGCCATCACGCCTGGCCTATTTAGCTATTCAAAGTAAAATTTTGACATACACTGTGACAGGAAGGAACCTCAAAAAACAACACTCCGTGGTATCATCCAGCCAGAGGTACCTAGAATAAGAAATTCATGGAGAAAGTAGAGGTTGCCAGGGACCGGGGCAGGGAGAAGGAAGTTCTGTACAGCCATACCTTCCTATTCAACAGCTTGAAACTCCTCAAATCTGGTCCTCTGACACTTTTTGACATGAAAATTTTGTCCTGTACTTGTTTGTTTGTTATTGATACTCAAGCTTTGAAACTGTCCGTGTTGCCTGTCTTATACTTGCTACCTTTTCCAACCAAAAGAGTTTTGGTATTGGTAGTTTCTGGTACTCCTGTGCTTCCTAGAACCAACTAATAATGAGTAGGAATTACCGTTTGTTAATGAGTAACAATTTTTGTTGGTGATGATGAGAAAATTCTGAGTACAGCTAAAGGTGGTGGCTACATGACACTGAATATAATGCCATTGAACTGTATGCTTACAAATGGATAAAGCAGTGTTATATACATTTTACTATAATAAGATAATCACTGGGCTGGGATGTAGCTTAAGGGCACAGTGCCTTCTGGCAAGTGGGAGGCCCTTATTTGACCCTGGTATCCCCCACATTATTCATTCACCATAACCCCGCTCTTAGCTACATACTCAAAAGAAATGAAGACATGACTCCATAAAAATCTGTCAATGAATATTCATAGTAGCACGATTCACAACAGCCAAAAAGTAGAAATGACTCCAATGTCCATCAGCCAATGAATGGAAAAGCAATTGTGATACATCCATACAAAGAAATACCGTCAATGAGAGTCAAATTAAAAGTGAGAAGTTCATGATTGGTGGAGGATGTCAGTATCAATATCCCGACAGTCATCCAATGGTGATATTAAAGTATTTTTTTGCAGAATGCCATTAAAGAGCTTTATGGGTAGTGTGGCAGAAGAAAAGGTACAGCTCTAGAAAAGTTTTGATATTAACAGTATCTTATCCAGCATGTTGAATTTCTGTACTTCTCTTCCCAACCTGAGAGGTAAAAGAAAGGTAATCGAAGTGTGGAATCTGTGAATGACTTCGAGTCCTCTTACCAGTGAGCAGTTCTATCCACGTTTGGACAGTTTCTGTGGGTTCAGTGGCTTTGATGTGTTTGAGCGTCTCGTCCAGTAACACATCACCGGTAGGGCTATCTGACTTCAGCAGTACCTTTGAGAGAAGAAGAAATAAAGGACCCTGTTTTACTTACTTCATTCAGATTAAAATCTTTCAATATATAGTATATACATTACTGCTTAGGAGTTTGAGGAAATGTAAAGAAACATAATATATTGCCTTGTCTTTTTTAAATTTTTTTTTTTTTTTTTAGGTTTTTTTTTTTGAGACAGGGTCTCGCTTTGTGGTTCAGGCTGGCCCTCAGCTCAGCCTCCAACTCACATCACAATCCTCCTGCCTCTGCCTCCCGAGTGCTGGGATTACAGGCGTGAGCCACCGCGCCCGGCACTGTAGTATGTGGTACTGGTTGCTGCTGGGTGTGAGTCTCCACACCCAGTATTGTTATGTGGTTACCGGGGAATCGAACCCGGGTCCTTGCGCTTGCAAGACAGGCGCCGGAACCACTGAGCTAACTCCCCGGCCCCTGCCTTATCTTGAACAAGTTTAAAATGTGGTAAGAGGTGACAGTAGGAAGGCAAAAATAACAGCTGATGGGGGCAGACAACAAACTAAACAACAATGGAGGGAAAAGTCAGTAATTAACTGAATCCGAACCCCCACCAGTGAGGCCATTAGTGAAGGTAGGAATGTCAGGAAAGGATGCTGATTTGGGGGAAAAGTTGGTAAATTTGGTTTTAACTGATACAGCATAGCCAGGTTGAAATGTCTAGTCAACAGTTAAGTATGTTCATGGAGGCTGAGGAAAAGATATGTGTGGAAAATTTGGAGTTACTCTGTTTTTTTTTGAGACAAGGTGTCACTGTGTAGTTTAGACTGGCCTTGAAGTCACTGTGCAGACCACGCTGGCCTCGAACTCCCAGCAATCCTCCCGCCTCTGCCTCCTGAGTCCTGGGGTTTCAAGCATGCACCACCACTCCCAGCTTCGGATTAATCTCATACAAGTGTCAGATGTAGGTATAAGGGTAAATGGTGTTTCCAAAAACATAGAAGAGTTACACAAAGGGATAAAAAACGGCAACGTTTTAAGGAAAGGGGAAGGGAAACAGGGCATAGTTAGAGAACAAGGAGTATGCAAGATGAAAAAGACAAGAATGGAGAAAGTTTCAAGTAGGAAGCAGTTCTCAAAAGCCTCTTATTGCTTAAAAGACTGAAAATAAGCTGATTTTATCAAAAGACTGTAGTTGTAGTGGAATGCTTCAGAAACAGTAGTGCACAGCAAAGGTTAGTGAGAGAATGGGTACAGGAATACAGTTTGTACAGTGGAAAGGACAGGTAGTGAGTGGACGGAGAGACACTGACTAGGTATCAGAAAGTGGCCGACTCACATGATCCCTTCCGCCGCTCTATTTTATAAAGTCACAGCGAAAGGTACACTGCACAAAATCAGCAGCATCTCAATGTAATTTTTCTGCATTAAAAATAGACAAAATCAGGGCCGGGGATATAGCTCAGTGGTTCCAGCGCCTGTCTTGCAAGCGGAAGGACCCGGGTTCAATCCTCGTTAACCACATAACAATACTGGGTGTGGACACTCACCCCAGCAGCAACCAGTACCACATACCACAGTGCCGGGCGTGGTGGCTCACGCCTGTCATCCCAGCACTCGGGAGGCAGAGGCAGGAGGATTGTGATGTGAGTTGGAGGCTGAGCTCAGGGCCAGCCTGAACCACAAAAGCGAGACCCTATCTAAAGAAAAAAAACCCTTAAAAATAAATAAATAAATAAATAAATAAAATAGACAAAATCATCACTCCTATGACTTCTAAGGATATTTAGGTTTCTTTCTCTGTTATAGGATAATTAAACTTATTTAGAAATAGGACAGCTGAGTCGGACATATTTATCTGCTATCCCTATTCAGACGCGATTCTAAAATGCACTGCTGCTGTTTGCCTTGGCAGAAGCGAAGAGGTGTTCCCAGACGGCGCTGTACCTTTCTGTCCAGCAGGCGCTTCTTACGCAGGGTGGGGGGCTCCAGACAGATCCGGCCCCGCATGGCCAGCTCGATGAGGATGCCCCCTCGCAGGCCGGACGATATACAGTCATTCCAGAAGGACGTGTAGCCCTGGGAGAGGGGAAGAGAACAAGAAGGACGGTCTGAAAGGGTCCCGCCTTCGGCCGGCAGCCTCACAGTAAGGGGTGTGTGTGTGTGTTTTGTTTCACGTCGCACCACAGGAGCTCAAGCAGAGCAAGGGAATAAAATGTTTTTTAGTCTCCTTAACCTAACCCCCCCTCCAAAATACTATTTTCAAGTTCTTTAGTGAATTCCTAATTCCTATTCACTGTAAATTTATCATTGATAAGCCAAATTTTAACTTTTGGAGGGGATTTTTTTTTGAAATCCGTTTTCATCACACTCTCAATTTCAGAGCAGGATACCAATGTGTCAAGTGGGAAAAAAGTCTGACGCATTTAGGTCTTTAGCTCTTTTCTCCCCTCCCGGTGCTGGCTGCCGAGCCCAGGGCCCTGTGCAAGCCAGGCTGACCCCAGGCTGTTTTTGGGGTAAAGAACTGCAGAAACCCACGACCACGTGCCTGGGCAGGTCACCTCACCCTTCTGAAATGAAACATCCTCCTTTGTAAAGTGGGGACCCTAACATCCGTTTTCATAAATTTGCTCTGAGGATGAAATGAAATAAAACATGCAAGAAAATATTTAACATAGTTCCTGAAGAAAGCTGACACTGAAGTCCCATCTCCCTGTCTTAGGAGATATATGGAATATACAAAAGGGAAAAAAAAGGTGCCGGGGAATCAGCTCAATGGTTCCGGCGCCTGTCTTGCAAGCACAAGGACCTGGGTTTGATCCCTGGTAACCACACACAATACTGGGTGTGGAGACTCAACTCAGCAGCAACCAGTACCACATACCACAGTGCCGGGTGTGGTGGCTCACGCCTGTAATCCCAGCACTCGGGAGGCAGAGGCAGGAGGGTTGCTGTGATGTGAGTTGGAGGCTGAGCACAGGGCCAGCCTGAACCACAAAGTGAGACCCTGTCTCAAAAACAAAACAAAAAACATGAAAGAAAAGACAATTGTGTTAAAAACTCACAATCTACCCAGAAAACCATGTAAGCTTGATGTGAACTCTGTGACAATATAAAGCTCAAATAAAAGTTAATTCAAAAAGCAGTAGAAGCAGTAGGCATAAACAGCTGCTACAAGTTTATGGAACTTGAGCCAGACTTTGAAGAAAGGTAGAATATGTCAGGGAGAATTTTCCACATGGAGGAAATCATCTCAATTCCGCCCATTCTTCAAAATAGCATTCTAAGTACAGGTGTCAAGGAAAGAGATCTCAAATATGCCGAGAGAGCGCTAACTCAAAATTTAGACAGAAAACTCACAGACTGGTAGGTAGGGCTGGAGGTAGGGTGTGAAGCGCTTCATGTTTTGAACTTTTAAATAAAAGCCAAATAGTGACTGCTGAAGTTTTCCAGGAATGTCAATTAAAACAAGGAAGACCTATCAGAGGATCAGAACCGTTCAGCATTCATTAGCTGTATTTGGCTGTCACTCTTTCTCCCAGCGCTGAAGCTGCATGAGATATTAGCAGGAGTTCTAGCATGGCTTTACATTCAGTAGTGAGCTAAACTAAATAATCTCTATCAACAGGAGTAATATATTTTATTGAGCATTTATAGGGCACTAGATTTTCTTTTATCTTTTTTTTTTTTTTTTGAGACAAGGTCTCACTTTTGTAGTTCAGGTTGACCCTAAACTCACTATGTAGCCCAGGCCAGCCTCAGACTCACAGCAATCCTCCTGCCTCTGCCTTCCAAGTGTCGGGATTATAGGCGTGAGCCACCGGCCTGGCACTGTGGTATATGGTTACTGGGGATGGAACCTGGGATCTTGTGCTTAGCAGGCAGATGCTGGAAGCACTGAGCTAAATTCCCAGACCTAGATTTTCTTTTTTTTTTTTTGGATACAATGTCTCACTTTGTAGTTCAGGCTGGCCCTGAACTTACTACGTAGCCCAGGCTAGCCTTGAACTCACAGCAATCCTCCTGCCTCTGCCTCCCCACTGCTGAGATTACAGGCATGACCTACCACACCTAGCTATATGCTTCTTCTTTAATATGCATTCTCTGATTTTATTTTCACAATTCTGTAAGAAAGGTACTATTATCCACATGTTACAGATAAGGAAAGTAAAGTTTATACAGAGGTTATCAAGAATAATAGAGGTCATCATAAAACAAAATAGTGCCAAATGTTTAATTTTTAAAATATTCCATTTTCTCTCCTTATTCACTTAGAACTTAGGCATTCATATTTTTTGGAAGTGATCTCTTGAAGTTTTAACATGCATGACCATTAATTTCAAATTAAGAAAGTCTAGGGCTGGGGATTTAGCTCAGTAGCACAGCTCCTGCCTGGCAAACACGAGACCCTAATTTAAATCCCCAGTACAACAAAAAAGAAATTAACAAAGTCTGATTTATTTTATTTCATTTATTTATTTTTGAGACAGGTTTTTGCTTTGTCGTTCAGGCTGGTCACTATGTAGCCCACGCTGGCCTTGAACTCACAGCAATCCTCCTGCCTCTTCCTCCTGAGTGCTGGGATTACAGGTGTGAGCCACCACCCCTGGCACTGTAGTGTGCAGTGTGGGGGTGGAACGTGGGGCCTGGTGCTTGCCAGGCAGACACCTGAACCACTGAGCTAAATCCCTGGCCCCAAATCTGATTTTAAAAAGCAATATTTTCACCACTCTCCTTTACTTTGTCTCTTTCATTAAATGCATATAATAAATATTAATGATCTCATTAGCACGTTAAGCACATGGCACGTGTCCAGATTTGCTCAAATGCTTACCGGTCTCACTGTTCACCCTTCCTTCTTGCATCTCAGACCTCCTGTCTTGTACCATTTTCTTTCTTCCTAATGCAGAATTTGCTTAAGTCCAAGTCTGCTGGAGGGAAATTCTATTTTACCTCTAAGGTCTTTATTTTGTCATCATTCCTTTTTTTTTGGACAAGGTCACACTAAGTTTAGGTTGGCCTCAGCCTCCAGATGCTCCTGCCTCAGCCTCTTGAGTGCTGGGATTACAGGTGTGCACCACCATACCCGGCTTCCACCAGCGTTTTTTTTTTTTCCAGAAAGGGTCTCGCTCTGCAGTTCATGTTGGCCCTGAACTCACTACGTAGCCCAGGCTGGCTATGAGCACGCAGTAATCCTCCTGTCTCTGCCTCTCGAGCACTGAGATTACAGGAGTGCGCCACCACACCTGGCTCTACCATCATTCTTGAAGGATAGTTTTCTGGACATAAAACTCAAGTTTGATTGTTTTCTCTTGTTACACTGAAGATTTCATGCCTCCCCTTTGATTTTTTTATAGCCATAATGAGAAATCAATCCATCATTCTTGTGGACCGTGGGTTCTTTATATGTGATGTTTCATTTTTCCTGGTCCTTTAAAACCTCTCTTGGTGTTTTGCAGTCTGACAACAACACGACTGTGTGTGAACTTATGCTTCTGTTTGGTATATGTTGTGATTCCTGATTCTCTGGGCTGACTACTTTCTTCTCAAAAATTCAGCTTTTGGGCTGGGGATTTAGCTCAGGGGTTCCGGCACCTGCAAGTGCAGGTGCAAGGTCCTGAGTTTGAGCCTTAGTAACTACACACCACAGTGCTGGGCATGCTGACTCATGCCTGTAATCCCAGAACTTGGGAGGCAGAGGCAGGAGGATTGCTGTGAGTTTAAGGCTTGCTTGGGCTACACAGATAAGGCTTATCTGAATGGCCTGGCTTGAGCTCCCGGCCAACCTGAACTACAAAGCAAGACCCTGTCTCAATAAAAAAAGAAATCTCAGCTCTCATCTCCACAAATTTTGGTTTCCCTGCATTTTCTTTATTTTTTTCTAGGTCTTCAGTCTTTCTAAAGAATCTGGTTTCTTAAACTCTCTCATATTTTCCACTTAACTAGTCTCAATACTGATTTATAGAGTTATTTATTTTAGCATTTTCATTTGTGGCAGGGTCTTACTGTGTCGCCCAGGCTACTCTCCAACTCCTTAGTTCAAGAGATCTCAGTTTCCTTCCAACATTCATTCAGAAAAATGGGAAAAGTTTTTATCTCAATTTGATAAGAGCCATCTATGACAAACCCATAGAAAACATACACTAAAAGGAGAAAACTGAAAGCTTTTTCTTTAAAATCAGGAACAAAACAAGGATGTCCACTATCACTACTCTTACTCAATACCGTCCTGGACACATAAGCCAAAGAAAGTAGACAAGATAAAGAATAAAAGGCATAAGGTCAGGAAAGGAAGAAGTTAAATTATTATTATTTATGGACGACAGGATACTCTACAAAGAAGACCCCAAAAACTCCACCAAAAGACTTCAAGATTTATTAACCAAATTCAGTAGCATAGCAGGATAGAAGGTCGACACTCAAAAATCAGTGGCATTCCTGTATGCAAATAACAAACTCAACGAGGGAGAAACTAGGGGAACAACATCTTTTATAATAGCATTCCCCAAAATGAAATACCTAGGAATCAATCTAAAACAGGTAGTAAAACACCTTTACTTGGGAAACTAAAGTATTCTGAAAATGGAGATCAAAGAGGATATCAGAAAATGGAAAGAGGTCTCTTGTTCTTTGGGAGGAAGAACAAGAGTGAAAATGGTCATATTTCCAAAGTTGTTATGTACAAATTTAATGTAATCCCAATCAAAATACGAAAGCTAAAAACAAAGACTCCCCCAAATCTAAAGACTCAGTCCAAAAATGGGCACCTGATATGAACAGACACTTCTCAGATGAAGAAATAGAAACAGCAAGTAAACACATAAAACAAATGTTCAACATCACTGTTCATTTGAGAGATTCAAATTAAAACAATGCTGAGATTCTATCTCATTCCAGAAAGAATGGCTGTTGTCAAGAAATCGATCGCTAACAAATGCTGGCAGGGTTGTAGGGAAAGGAACCCTTCTCCCCTACTGGTGGGAGTGTAGTCAGTGTAACCACTGTGGAAATTAGTGTGAAGATTCCTCAAAAAAGTAAGAAAGGTTCCATTTGACCCAGCTCTTCTTTCCTTTTGGGTATCTTCCCCCAAAAATAAAAAAGATCATACTGCAGTGATTTATGCACACCTATGTTTATGGTGGTGCAGTTTGTAATAACTAAATTTTGGAAACAGCCCAGATGCCCACTGACTGATGAATGGATAAAGAAGATGTGGTTTTTCATCTCCTTATTTTTTGAGACAGGGTCACACTTTGTAGTTCAGACTGGCCCTGAATTCACTATGTAGCCCAGAGCAGCCTCGAACTCACAGCAATCCTCCTGCCTCTGCCTCCAGAGTGCTGTGCTTACAAGCGTGAGTCACCACGCCCAGCATAGTGGTACATGGTTACTGGGGATTGAACTTGGGATCTTGTGCTAGCAGGCAAACACTGGGACCACGGAGCTAAATAATTTCCTGCCCACATGTAGTTTTTCTTATACCATGGAGTATATAGAAGAATATAAAGTATAAGCCTTAGACATTTTTAGCTAAATGGATGCATGTTGAGACCATACATTTAAGTGAGATAAATCAACATACATGTTTAAGTACCACTTTTTTTTTTGCAATACTGAGACTCAAACTTGGGGCCCTTGTGCTTCTAAGGTAGGTATGGTACCACTTGAGCTAAATCCTCAGCTAAATACCATATTATTTCTCTGAGAAACTGAAAATGGAAATAAGGACCAGGCTGTATGATAGATATTAGGAAATGGAAATAGGAAAAAAACGTTCTTAAGAGAAGGGGACAAAGGAAGGTGGTAGTGAGAAAGGAAAGAAGGGACAAGGCAAAAGAGAATAGAAACTAAAAATGGAAAGAAAGCTTTTGTAAATAAAAGCCGAAGAGTTACATCCTATCTGGCTCCAGTTTACTACCTGTCTCTTCATCTGTATCTAATCCTGCAATTTTGAGTAATTCAACAATTCTTCATCTCTGTAAGTTCTACTTAGTTATTTTCCACATTTGGTCAATTATTGGTGATAAATTCTTATTGGTTATCACACTGTGATTCTTTTAAAAAATTTTTAAGCTTGAGATCCTTTAAGATGTTTTATTTTAATATCTGTTTTATCCTTTAAGATGTTTATTTTAATATCTGAAGACCTATTATGATTTCTTCTGACTTTTAGAGCTGTTTCTCTGTGTGACAATCTTTGATTAAAAGGTTTGCATCTAACATGTATGAATCTGGGATTCCAGAGGACTAAACAGTATACAGATGATCAAAATACACAGTGAATGTTTCAAAAAAAAAAAAATGATGGGTATTGTGGTGGACACCTGTAATACCAGAAGCTGGGAAGCTGAGGCAGAAAGATCACCATGAGCTCAAGGCCAACATGGGCAACATAATAACACTCTGTCTCAAAAAGAAAAGAAAAGAAAAGAAAAATTATCGCAGTAAAAGACACATTGCCACTAATCCTTCTCAAAATACTCCTGTCACTTCCAACACACTTATCTCATCATTCTGTTTTTTTGAGACAAGGTCTCACAGTGTCGGCCAGGTTGGTCTCAAATCTGAAGTGATCCTCTTGCCCCAGCCTCTTAGGTGCTGAAATTGCAAGTGTACCTGACCTGGCATCATTGTTGGCATTTTTCTTTTTAACTGGCAAAATTCACTATTAAACCCGGGGATCCTCCGGCCTTGGCCCTGGTCAAATGCTGGAGTTACGGGCAAGTCCCGCCACATCTAGCTCGCGGCAGTTTCTAAAGCAGGTGGGAGTCTGAGACGGGAACACAGTGGAAGCTACTGCGAGTGCCATCCGACCAAGGGGGGCTGCTCGAAGTATTACTGCGTCCTGATCCACCCTCTTCACTGGACCTGGAACTCCTGACTTCTGGCTCTTTTCCAAAGTCAAACCACCATGGAAAGCAAATGATCTGAACAGGTCAGCACCCTGAACAAGCCATGAGAGACAGCACCGCGAAAGACTCCCGAAAAGGACGTACAGACCTGCTGTAGAAAATGGAAGGGCTGGGCGTGGTGGCTCACGCCTGTCATCCCAGCACTCAGGAGGCAGAGGCAGGAGGATTTCTGTGAGTTTTGAGGCTGGCTTGGGCTACATAGTGAGTTCAGGGCCAGGCTGAACTACAAAATGAGACCTTGTCTCAAAAAACTAAAAAAGAAGAAGAAGAAGAAAAAGGAAGGATCGATGGAGTGTGTTTGAAATGAAGGGGATTAACGTCAATGTGTCTTTTATTGTAATAAGTTTTTAAAATTTTAAACATTCATCATTATTTTTCAATCATACTGCCTATGTCCCACTGCAGAGGTAGCTCTCGGTGTATTTACTTCTGCCGAGAGAGCCAAGATGGGCAGTGCCACACAGCCGGGGCCACAATTATTCCCACGCTCCCCACTTTACTTCAATTTATTCCCGACCACCCAATTCCTGAATCTCAGAGCTGGTCATTTTTTTTTTTTTTTTTTTGGTACCAGGGATCAAACTCAGGACCATGAGCTCGTGAGGCAGGTTAAGTTCCACTGAGCTAAATTCCCAGCTATTAAAATTTGGTTATTTGGATTTTTTAAACATTTGGTTATTGCTCCAGATTGATCTCTGTAAAAAGATGTCTATGTGTGTATGTATGTGTCTGTGTCTGTACTGGGCTTTTGCCCTGAGCTACATTCCCATCTCCTTTTTCTTTTGATCTTCCAGTTCTATTAATCCCCAATAGCCAAGATGGCTTTTAACTGCAAGTGTAACTACGTTACTCCCTTTCTCTGTGCTTAAATATCTTTTCAATCCTCTTCTTAGCCTTCAGAATGGAACCTAAATGGCTTAGTGTAGTGTTCAAACTGAACGGCAGTTTACTAGTCTCTTCTCAGGCCTCTTTTGGCTAGAATATTATAGTCTGGTTATCCTGAACTATTTGAAGTATTCTTAATCCATCATTTTGGCCCAGTGGCCTTTGTCCACACCGCTAGCTCTGGCTGGAGAACTTATGCTTCTTCCCCACCTCTGTGTGCCACTTACGAATTGCGTAGAAGAGTCGCATGGGATTCTAACCGCCTCGGACGTGATTGCCCCCGCTTACCTTCCCGGCCTCAGTCCCCCATGCCGACACAGACTCCTCTCAGTCACCTGGTCCATCACGCTGCAAGCAACTGTTCTCACTTGTCTGCACCTCGCTCACGGAGTAAACATCCCTTATGACTGACACTGTTATTTGCTCAATAAGTATTTGTTGAATGTATATGTATAAATGTATGATTGAAAGTAAATGTTTAATAACATAGCTATAACATCCCTTTAACCTCTCTCAGTGGGCGTGGTGGCACAGATCTGCAGTCCTAGCACTCAGGAGGCTGAGGCAAGAGGATTACCCCAAATTTGAGGCCAGTTCGGCCTAGAAAGTGAGCTCCAGGCCAGTCTGAACGACAAAGTGAATCTTGTTTCAAAAAACCAAAACCAAAACCTCTACCAATTTCCAAAGGACTAATCTTTAAGGTTGTTTTATCCTCCGCCTGCCTTATAGCGACTCCAAGAGTCAAAACTATTTTGTTTTGTTTTTTGAGACAGTCTTGCTACCAAGTCCTAGCTGTCCTGGAATTTACTGCATAGTTCAATTGCTGCCTCCAAATGGCAGCAATTCTCCTGCCTGGGCCTGCGGAGTGCTGGGATGAGAGGTGTGCTCTGCTTCCTTCAGTCTTTGAGTCAGAACTGTGACTCCTCTTTCAGAAGGGAACATCATATTTGGCCGGGGAGTTAACTCAGTGGTTCCGGCGCCTGTCTTGCAAGCGCAAGGACCAGGGTTCGATCCCAAGGACCTGGGTTCGATTCCTGGTTAACCACCTACAATACTGGGCGTGGAGACTCACGCCCAGCAGCAATCAGTATCACATACCACAGTGCCGGGCGTGGTGGCTCACGCCTGTAATCCCAGTACTCGGGAGGCAGAGGCAGGAGGATTGCTGTGATGTGAGTTGGAGGCTGAGCTCAGGGCCAGCCTGAATCACAAAGCAAGACCCTGTTTGAAAAAAAAAAAAAAAGAAGGGAACAGACTTTTTGAGCTCAATATTTAATTTTATATAACTTAGGTATCCAATTAAGGTTAAACTATAACTTACTTCAGGATGTACAGTTTATTTAGGCGTAATTTATGTATAACCCAGGTGACTAAATTTCTCAACAGGTGTGCAAACATTTCAGCCAGTATTCAGGCAACTGAAGGAATATTTTTAAAAGTTTTTTTTCTGACCATATATAACTTCTTTCAATGACCGTGGTATCAGATTGCCAACAATTACAAATGGAAAGTACTGGAAATAAACAGTGCAGACAGGAATTAGAAGCTGGGCCTTTGAATATTATTCTTTCCTAGCATAATATCTCAAAACATATAAAACTCTTCAATTGGATTTATTTTTAAAAATATTTATTCATTTATTTACCTGGCTTTTGGGAGACTAGCCCAAGCTGGTCCCAGACTCCGAGTGATCATCTTGCCCCAGCCTCCCAGGTGCTGAGATTTCAGGTGCGAGCTACCCTATCTGGCTTTCAATTGAGTTTCTGAAACTTTTTATTAAGTAGTATGCAATGATAGGAAAAGTATAAAAACACACAGCTAGAACTTTAAAAAGTAATTATTAAAGCCAAGACCTATATAACTACAAGAAAGACTAGGTTCAGAAAAAGATAAGCACTGAGAAAGAGAAGATGCTAGTACATATCCTCCATATCCTATGGCTGTGGATGACCAAGAGACTACGATATTGTCCTTTGAGGTAAAAATGATAAAAATCCAGATGTAGGGTAGCATGGGGACACTGACATTTCTACGGTGGTTTGTTGTGTTCTGTCTAAATCTATCCATATAGCTTGGTGAATTCTCAAACCACCGAAAATAACTCAGTATTAAAGAGCCGACACTTTGGTATCTGAGCGGGAAGATCTGGTAAACGAAAACAAAGGTCTTCATTCAATCATTAAATTTCATTACTGAAAGAGAATAGGTACAAATGACAAAAAAAGAGAGAGGAAATTCTAGGAATTACTAAGAACGGATTGAATCATAGAGTGTCTCACAACCAAAGGAGGATCCTAGAGGATCAGTAGAATGAACCCTTTGGGTAGTAGATTTTGTTTCATCCTTCTCATAAAAATGTAGTTGTGAAAATGAAAAACACATCACATTATAGAAATGCATTATTCAGAAAGGGAAAGTCGTCCTGGAATCTGATCCCTTCTGGATGAACATTACTAACAATTCAGGGTTTCTTCCCAACTTTTTATTCACATATTCTATTTTACATATATTTGTTAATGTTACTTACAGAAAAGAGATTATAGTGAGTGGCAACTCCTTTCGCCTACCCATATTTTTCACATCTTTCTACATTAGTATATATGATTGCACTGCATTTTAAATGTGCTAATAATCATCTATCTACCCAAGCCACTTCCTATGTATATTTAGGTTGCTGACAGTTTTTTGCTATTACAAAATAACTGTACGAATGAAATATTCACTTTTATATATATTTCTGTTGAAATGAATTTTTATAATTTATTTGGTTTTTCTGTTGTTGCTCTTTTGAGACAGGATCTGCTCTGTGGTGCACAGCCTTGAACTGACAATGATCCTCCTGCCTCAGCCTCTGAAGTTGTTGAATGAATTCTTAAAATTTTGAGTCAAAGATTACACATATTTAAGTTTAAATTTCTAAATAATGTCATTTTGTTCTTATAAAAGGTTGGGAAGTAAGAGTTCAATAAATTCAGTTAACATTTTATGTTGAAGTTCCGCTTAGTTAGGTATTCAAAATGCCCTTCCTTATTCAAACTTCCTTGAGGACACACCTTACAAGGAACTCTGAATGTTAAAGATGATAGCTTGGAGAAAAAAGAAAAGTACACACAAAAAAGTTCTGGTTTATAAGGGAGAAGAGATAAGTATTGTATGTATAGACAAAAGCCTGGCTCTGCTCTACACATACTTAAATATTAGTATGATGGAACTTGTGGCTTTGGGGGATTTCTACATGTGCTTTTCATTTTTTCTCTGACTGGGTCTTGCTTCATGGCCCAAGCTTCGCTCAAACTCCTGGGCTCACACAGCCCTCCTGCCTCAGACTTCCAAGGAGATGGACTATGGGCAAAATGCCACTATACTTGGCTTTATATGTGCAATTTAAAAAATAAAATGTAATAAATAGTTTTACGTAAAATTTAATAAAGGAAAATGAAGGAAAGCTGAAGGAATTATTGAATTTCAAACCAACCTCCCGTCCTTTTCTTCGCCCTGCTTTTCTTCTCCTCTCCTCTCCTCTCTTCCCTCCCTTTTACTGTACTCAGGACCAGACCCAGGGCCTTCACTCCGAGCCACCTCCCTCTGCACCAGGGACACGACTTGGGACCTTGTACTTTCAAGGCAGATGTGGTGCCACTAAGCTAAATATCCCCACTTTGTTGCTTAAATTCTTTACCAACAGTATGTACTATATTTACACATATGCATACCATAAACGAACAGAAAATACTACTTTGGATGAATTTTTATAATTTCAGTCTTGAAATATTCTCTTGAATCTCTCTTATGTCCACAGTGGAAATGCTAGGAGTAATACTTTTAATGCAAAACATGATAGTGGTAGGAAAGGTTTAACTACCCAAGAAAGCACAGTAAATACAATTAGATGATTACAAAGAGGTGGGTAGGGGGGGTACATTTCTAATATTCTCCTTGACTATCTCAATACACCAGTCAAAATAATAACAAAGAGAGTCAGAAATAAGAGCATATTTTTGTCACTATTCTGAGCAGAAACTGGAGCCGGCATGCTGGTGGTGCATACCTCTAATCCTAGCACTCTGGGAGGCTGGGGCAGGCGGATCAAAAGTTCAAGCCCAGCTTGAGCAATTTAGCTGGACACTATCCCAAAATATAAAAGGGTAGAATGTAGCTCAGTGAGGTGGGCTTGGGTGTAATCCCCAGTACCACAAAAATAAAAACTGGAAGATAGCTGAAAACAAAAGCTAAGTCAGTCCTCTGCAGAGACGTTTAGCTTTCTCACCTATTACTACAATGAAAGACTCTAAGCTAACTATAGTCAGAAGTCTTAAAAGTAAATTATTTAAAATTTAAAAACTGCCTGAAACCCCTGTGGCTAGAAGCCTAAGGCGGGAAGTTTCCAAAACTGATGTCAGCCTGAGTTCTACAACAAGTTCAAGGCCAACTTGGACTGCACTGCTAGATGCTGTCTCAAAAAAAAAAAAGACTGTAGATAGTTTTCTGGGCTGAGGATATAGCTCAGCAGTAAGGGACTTGCTTAGCATGTGTGAGGCCCTGGGTTTGATCCCCACTAATACAAAAAATAAATTAAAAATCTGTCTTTAATCTAGGAGAACTGCAAGAACTGTTTAGTTTTTTATTTTGCAGAAAGGGACGCACAAGCCAAAGAAACAGAAAGTTTCAAAAACAGCATTCTGCAACAGGTTAGATTAGAGGTGACTAAAGAAAAGCAGCAAAAATGTGGCAGGAATCAAGCAACAGTGGAAAAGGGCACGAAATTAAGTGAATATGAATTTTTTTTTTTTTTGGTTTTTTTTGAGACAGGGTCTCACTTTGTAGTTCAGGCTGGCCCTGACCTCAGCCTGAAACTCACATCACAGCAATCCTCCTGCCTCTGCCTCCCGAGTGCTGGGATCACAGGCGTGAGCCACCACGCCCGGCACTGTGGTATGTGGTACTGGTTGCTGCTGGGTGTGAGTCTCCATGCCCAGGATTATATGTGGTTACTGGGGATCAAACCCGGGTCCTTGCGCTTGCAAGACAGGAGCCGGAACCACTGAGCCAAATCCCCAGCCCAAATATGAATTATTTTATATATTTCTAAATCTAAATTGTCACCAGTTCCTAGATACATCAAAATAAAACAAATTTTCTAAGCAAATGGTTTTTTTTAAAAAAAGCTAAATGACTTCCCTTCCTTTATACCTAAAAATTCAAAATTTTTAGACGCCCCAAAGAACTAATGCAGATAAGCAAGCAGGGTCTTTGTCTCCAGGTTGTAGCTCCAAGAAAATTAAGAGTTATCAGAGGGGCCAGAGATTTAGGTCAGTGGTTCCAGTGCTTCAGTGTCCACATACAACAATGCCAGGCGTGAAGACTCACGCCCACCAGCAACCAGTATCACACACCACAATGCCAGACGCGGTGGCTCACGCCTGTAATCCCAGCACCCAGAGGCAGAGGCAGGAGGATTGTGAGTTTGAGGCTTGCCTGGACTGCATATTAAACCCAGGGCCAGCTTGAACTATAAAGCGAGACCCTGTCTCAAAAAAAAAAGAGTTATCAGAGGTACAGACTATTTCCTCCATAAAAAATAGCAGAGTTTCATTACTTTTAAAAATTCTATGTGGGGAGCCGTTGAAAATAGAAGTCAAAGACTACTAAGACTAGGTTAAGCTGTTTTCCAGAAAACAGATTTTCTAATGCTCCTGTCTGACACTCAGGTCAGTTTATTGTTGTTCAACTCTTAGAGCTTATTCGAGTGATCATTTTCAAGTCTAGTAAATGAGAAATATTTACTACCCTAACCTAACTTAACTGGTGTCCTTTTTGGACACAAATTCCAAGGAAGCAGGTACATAAGTCAAAAAGTCTATAAGGTAAGGAGAAGGGCTTTAGAAGATATTAAAGCTGTCAACCTTGATGGAGCCTTCAGAAATGCAAGAAAATTATTATTATTATTATTATCATTGTATTTATTTATTTTATTTTGAGAGAGGGACTCCATGGCTCTGAACTCACTATGTAGCCTAGGCCAGCCTGGAACTCAGCAATCCTCCTGCCTCTGCCTCCCGAGTGCTGGGATTACAGGCGTGATCCACCACACCTAGCACTGTTGTATGTGGGTACCAGGGATAGAACTCAGGGCCTTGCACTTGCAAGGCAGGTGCTGGAACCACTGAGCTAAATCCCCAGCCCAAGATTGGTATCTTAGCATAATAAATCTGTCCACACACTTACAAATGCAAGTGACATATATTACTGCAGAATACAATAAATTTTTACTTGATAGGAGGCATAAATTAAAATTTATATGAAGTTATGCAAAAGGATGAAATTAATGAGGTCTCATTAAAGCTAATAATACTCAAAATCTCTTTATCTCAGCAACCAGTGCAGAAAAATGTGATACTTGATTTGTAAGCATGTCTTTTGTTAAGTCAGTTTCAATGTAAATTACACAAATTATTGGTCAAATATTACTTAACTTTGACTCCCATATTGCGCTATGACGCTTGCCTTGTAGGATCAAGAAATAAAAAATGCAAAGTGCTTTGAAAATTCTAAATTACACTGGATGTGGCAGTGTACGCCTATAATGCCAGCACTCCAGAGGCAGGGGCAGGCCGATTATTTGAGGCTAGTTTGGGCTACATAGTGAGTTCAGGGGCAGCCTGAACTACAAAGTAAGACCGAGTGTTAAAAAAACTAAAATAAAAAAAATTTCTAAGTTACACAAATATGTAATATCCAGGAGACACAAAAGAGATGAAAAGGCTTATTGTATGTTTATAAACTCAGTGGTCACAAACAAAGGCCCACATTTAAGTGAAAAGAAGCCCAAATTTTAGAAGAGAATAAAAGGTACATTATGGGCTTGGGGGAAGAGAGGAGGCCCGTATATCTTAAACTGTATTTTCTATTGTTGTAAGAGGACCTTGTTCTCCCAGGTTATTTCCTTCTATAGAACAGTAAGTAATTCTTTGAGTTAAACCACTGGATACAATAAAGAACAAAACAAACAGCTTTTTGTTTTCTTAACAAAAATTAAAAACCTGACCAACAAGTCCTGATGCTTCTGCCCAATTTAACAACAGCAATAACTACTAAGATTTATTGTTCACTTTGTACAATCAGGAAACTAAAAGGCAAAACCAGGTAGTGACCTCAATTAGATTTTTCGGGTTTTTTTTTTTTTTTAGGTTTTTTGACACAGGGTCTCGCTTTGTAGTTCAGGCTGGCCCTGAGCTCAGCCTCAAACTCACATCACAATCCTCCTGCCTCTGCCTCCCGAGTGCTGGGATGACAGGCGTGAGCCACCATGCCTGGCACTGTGGTATGTGGTACTGATGGCTGCTGGGCGTGTTGTATATGGTTACCCGGAGATCGAACCTGGGTCCTTGTGCTTCCGAGATAGGTGTTGGAACCACTGAGCTAAATCCTTGGCCCTCAAGAATATTCTTAATAGGTAATGTCCCCAATGGTGTCCTGAATTACATCATTACCTATATAGTTTATGAATAATGGTTTGTTATATAATCAATCTCATCAACCAGTACAATAAATAGTGGTATTAGGCCAATAGTACACAGTTTAAAAACAGGGATATAGACCCATTAAAACCACAGAGAGGCAGGTACACATCATTAGGGAAGAGTACGAGATGCCTGAGTGCAGATATTGTGCTACTGGTCATTACAGAAATATTTTAACGTCATTCTACACTTTTCTGGATATACTGCATGTCATCATTTCAGAAAAGTCAAACAATAAAATATGTAACTCAATGTTCACTTCTGTTTGGTACTTTAAAAAGCCCTGGACTTCATCTGAAGGGGGTGAAATGTTTCCAAGTCCCCGTCGACTCCTGCTGCAAAACTTTTCAATCCAGGCTAAGCGTCCGCGTTCCGCAAGCCTGCCCGGCACCTCCTCGCTCCAGCTGTCCGCGTTGGACGCCTGCCTCTTTCTCCCCCAGACCCCGCAGCATAGGTACGCGCATCACACACGGTGCTGCGGTCTGCTCAATTCTTGCCCCCAGTTCTTCTCTCTCCAATCTCCTCCATGCCACGGAGGTAAGAATTGATCTCAAAGGCAGAGACCAGTCATTGTTCTCTCTGTACAGCCTGTGCCTGATATGCAGGAGAAACTCAATAAATTTTTGATGATAATGAATGAAATTATATAATTTCAACGAGTGATACTTATTACCAATTTCTACTACTATAACATGTGCGAAATGTGATGAAAAGTTTTTATTTCACATTGCATAGTTAGTATTCAATAAATGGCATTACGAGGAGAAAGCTTTGCAAGAATAGGAAGAAAATTAAAAACACATTATCCTCAAATTGAAACGGTGAGAGTAAAATATCAGCAAATGTCCAAAGCATCAACAGGTTCACCCTCTTATAGGCAATTCAATAAAAATATTCTAATAAATGAAAGCGTTTATACACACTAACAACTCAAAAACATCTTTGTTGGCAGCAGTGAGGACTGCACTGAGCTACGTCTCAAGCCTTTTTTGCTTTCTGCTGTGGTTTTGAGTCAGGGCCTGGTCACACAGTTCGGGCTGGCCTTGAACTCACTTAGTAGCCCAGGCTGGTGTCCTACTCACTGAGATCCTTAATTCTCCAGTGCTGGGATCAGAAGTTCATCACCACACCTGGGCTTTTAAAAACTAACAAAACTTCCATTTCTAAATTGTTGTTATAATAGTTTTTAAAAAGGAGGGCAGTTAGCTACATGTTGAAACACCACATTAAAGACAGGAACAATATATTATATTAATATACAAATTCACTATATAGCCCAGCTTAGCCTTGAACTCATGAGATCCTCCTGCCTCTGCCTCCTCATTGCTAGTATAACAGGTTTATCCCACCACATCTGGCACATACACAGAATCCATACACTTTTGTGACCTCTTCATGAGGGAAAAAGGTAGTAAGAAAACAGTAAGAAGTTAAACTGCCATTGTAGGGTAATTTATATGATCAGTAAAAAACAAAAACAAAAAAAAAGCATGGTATGTTGGACAGACTGAACTACACAGTGAGACACTGTCCCAAAAAGTTGAAATTAAAAAAAAAAAAATCTGGAAAATATCTATTAATATGTCAGAAGACTTACTATTTCAAGACCAAATGTACTGTAAAATATATATTCTTAACAAGGAGAAATTTAGAAAAGAAAAAAAGTTGGAATTATTTAAAAAATTTTTCTAAAATCAAAATAATCCCCACCAAGTACTAATATTTAACTTCTAAAGATCCACATAAGAGAATCAAAAAATTACTACTGTTACACAAGATATACACATCGTTTATTTCTGGAAGACAGCTACTCACACGTGTTCCTTGTCTGCATCAAGACTTCCTCCCCAAAGCTCAAGAGGACTTCAAAGTGCGGGCTCTCTTTCTTACTTTAATAAGAGGTTATTATTTCAGCAGCAAACTGACTTGGGAAACTACAAACACAAAACTATACTCTGTATCATCCTCTCTGGTGTCCTCTATAATTTTGCAATTACATTATACTTTAAGTAATTATACTTCTGATTTTACTCTCCCAGATTCTTCCATCTCCAAGATGGCTGGATTTCCATTCTAAAGTCAACTTCCCATTCACAAAAGCATTCCATCAGAGGTCTCAAAACATCCAAACTTTGGGGCCGGGGAGTTAGCTCAGTGGTTCCAGCGCCTGTCTTGCAAGCGCAAGGGCCCGGGTTCGATTCCCCGGTAACCACATAACAATACTGGGCGTGGAGACCCACACCCAGCAGCAACCAGTACCACATACCACAGTGCCGGGCGTGGTGGCTCACGCCTGTCATCCCAGCACTCGGGAGGCAGAGGCAGGAGGA
>PVIR01022941.1:0-27620 GCA_004026965.1 Petromus typicus | reverse complement strand
AATCCTCCTGCCTCTGCCTCCCGAGTGCTGGGATTACAGGCGTGAGCCACCACGCCCGGCACTGTGGTATGTGGTACTGGTTGCTGCTGGGTGTGGGTCTCCACACCCAGTATTGTTATATGGTTACCGGGGAATCGAACCCGGGTCCTTGCGCTTGCAAGACAGGCGCCGGAACCACTGAGCTAACTCCCCGGCCCCTTTTTTAGATTTTTTTGAGACAGGGTCTCACTTTGTGGTTCAGGCTGGCCCTGAGCTCAGCCTCAAACTCACATCATAGCGATCCTCCTGCCTCTGCTTCCCGGGTGCTGGGATTACAGGCATGAGCCACCACGCCCGGCACTGTGGTATGTGGTACTGGTTGCTGCTGGGCGTGAGTCTCCACACCCAGTATTGTATGTGGTTGCCGGGGATTGAACCCAGGTCCTGCGCTTGCAAGACAGGCGCCGGAACCACTGAGCTAACTCCCCGGCCCCTAGACTTTTTTTTTTTTGAGACAGGGTTTGGCTGTGTAGACAAAGAGCTGACTGAAGATTGTGGTAGCAGCTGCAGAATACCGTTGATATACTGAAAAAAAAAAAAAATTTAAAAAACCATAGACTTGTTTCCATATAACAGGTGACCTTTTATACTACTTAATGTTATCCCCACAAAGCTATTTTAATAAGAGTATCCAAGGGGAAAAAAAAAAAAAAAAAAAAAAACTGGCTTTGAAATCACTGTAGCCTAGGCTGCCCTTGAACTTGCAGTGATCCTTCTGGCTGCACCTCTTAAGTGCTGGATTACAGGCTGTGTGCTACCATACCTCGCTTGTGAAGAGACTTGTAGGTGTGAGTTCTGCCTAAGAATCCCTAGCGGTTTAGCTTTGGGGCGTGAGGAAGGAGTATACTTTAAAGGGACAGGTTCCTCTGTAAATGAGGTCATGCGGGTTAGGGTGTGTGTTCCATTACGTTCTGTCTCCTGCTGCTGACCTAGGAAAGAAGGGACTGACATTAAAATCCCCTGCAAGGAGTGAGGGATAGATGGGTCATTCTAAAATAGAATTTAAGAAGTACATAAAGGTTAAAGGAGGAGGAAAAGAAGCAGACAGAAGTAAAATTGTTCAAGTATCAAGGAAACTCACTTCGGTGAGCTTTCATGTGAGCAGTTTCATGATCCTCTACTAAGGCTCCCTCTGGAAATTCCTGTGATTATTGCCACTTTGTTTGATGCCTATTCATTTGCATTTATATAAAATTAGATATTTGCAAAAACTGAACTGTCCATCAGTCATAGGTTTCCCATGAAAGTACCCATGGCAAAGCAGTCCTGGTTGAGAGGTTTGCTTCTAAAATAAACCAGCAGAGGGCACACCAGCCTCATATTGATTCTCAGTACCCCCTATTGCAGGCTAGTCTCCATCTAATGTGCAGAGAGGGGTGGGGGCACTATTGTGACCAAGCGGACTGCACTTGTACCTGATGAAGACACGCAATGCAATTTCCTGTCAGGCTTTCCTTACAGAAACCATCTCACAACCTTAAAGAAATCATTTGAATAGTCTGCTCTGGTCCTAACCAAATGTGGTAGATGGAGTAGGCCGGGGGTGGAATCTTTATTTGTATTCCCTTCCATCAGGTGAGGAGGAGGACTGCACATCTTCCTGGTTTTATTAATGACAGTTAAATGAGGCCACTCTGCTAAAAGCCTAACTTTGTGATCAGTACATGATAGCATTGAAAAGCTTTGGTACAGTCAACATTCATTCATTCATTTATTTAGGCTACAAATTTTTTTCTTTTTTTTTTTAAATTTTTTTTAAAATTTTTTAAAAATTTTATAATTAAAATAAATGTGTTTTTAAATTACATTTCTATTTGTTTCATGTAGCTTATTGCTGCTATCACATTTCTTCTTTCTTGAGTGTAAGACTCAAAGTAAAACTTGCCTCCAAGGGCTGGGGATATAGCTCAGTGGTTCTGGCGCCTGTCTTGCAAGCGCAAGGACCCGGGTTCAATCCCCGATAACCACATAACAATACTGGGCGTGGAGACTCACCCCAGCGGCAACCAGTACCACATACCAGTGCTGGGCGTGGTGGCTCACGCCTGTAATCCCAGCACTTGGGAGGCAGAGGCAGGAGGATTGCCATGATGTGAGTTTGAGGCTGAGCTCAGGGCCAGCCTGAACCACAAAGCGAGACCCTGTCTCAAAAAAAAAAAAAAACTTGCCTCCAAAGAAAAAAAAGGCAAAATTGCCTCAGAATAGTAGTGTGATAACTCATAGATGTAAGGTCTTTAGGTTCTTCTACTTATCTGGTTAAACCATTCAGCACTATGAACACTAAACCTTTCATTATTTTCAAGGGAGAAAAAGTCTTGCCAGTTACGGGCACAAAGTTGATGTCTGGGCCCAGAGCAGGGTTTGGAGGCCTGGCCTCTTTCTGGGTAGGCTTCATCATCTGCTTGTACCACAGCTTCCTTGGTTAGTAAACAAGCAAGTTTCTTTTTATATTTTTGTGCCTGTTGCGCTGTTTTATAATATAAAAGCGATTTTGCTTGTTATTAAAACATTTCAAATGTGTTTTTGTTTGAAAACTTGAACACTGAGGAGCAAAGAAGAGGGTGTGAGTAAGCCAGCAGTCTCTGAGCACTCTTGGAATGCAGCCGTTGCCTGTGTGCTTTGGTTTTAAACAGTAGCTGAAATAGTTGGGGAGCTCATCCAGGACCCAGGCAGTGGACAGCTTTGTAGGAATCCCTCGTTCCAAAGAAGTCCTGGTCATTGTAATTTTTATCAGCTTCTGATTATGGATTTTATTGGAAATGCTACATATGACCGGTGGCATTAAGTTTTTAAATGTGGGTGGTGTTTGCGTCCTGTGTGTGACCTTCCATAGATATACTACTTCTGCCTTTTTTCTAAGCTAGATTCTATTTTGATTAATCCATTTTCACAAACTAAAATTCTTTCCTTTGTAGGTCCCCTTAGTACTTGTTTTTCTCTCTGTATGACTCACATGGTTGCTTGAAAATAAGAGATTTATATTGTAGCCCACCGCCTAGAATTTGAGCCCCTTGGCTGTGGTCAGTAATAGCTCATTTTTTTCTTGCAGGGTTTTCAGTCAATGCCTCATCGGAGCGGCTCAATATGGGTGAAATTGAAACTCTGGACGACTACTGAAGCATCCACCTCTCTTGCCACTGCACTAGCCTTCTGTCTCCTGTCTGCCACCCGTGGATGCTCTGCCTCTGGACACAACACACACTTGCCATTTATTCTTTATCACTCTGCAACAAATCACAGAACCGATCATCTCAGGCTTTTTCCTTCCTGCCCTTTGTGTCCACAATTCTTTAAACCGTTTTTGTTGGCGAGCATCTCAGACTGTACCCAGTGGACCAGACCGGTGTCTCGGGGGTGGCAGGTGGGCTCGCTCCCCAACAAGGCTGATTTTTGGCAGCACGCGTTCACTGTGCCGTGATTTCATCTGCTGTCTCCCGGAAGTGTGTTGGGACCCACCAGTAGTAACTTACTTCCTCTTGTCCCATTTTCACTTCCCTTGTGTTTTTTCTTCTTTTTTCCCCTCGCAAGGGCAAAGAGGTGTAACTAACTGGTGCAATCATGAAGAGGGTCAATGGTTTACGGACATTGGCCGGCAACAGAATGCCCTGTCCGGAGGCTGCGTGGCACTGCCAGCTTTGGGATTGCACCCGGAGGCCCTGTGTCGGGTGGAGTTGAGGTTGGATGGGTTTGATGTTGCACACCCTCACCTGTTCTGAGCGTCCTTTCGGAGAAAGGATTCAGGTTTTCTCCATTAGTTAGTGACTTCTCGGCAGGCTGACTTCTCCCTGCCATACTCCCAACTTGATTGGACAATGGAAACCCTGTGGCCAGGGAGAGGGTCTTATTCTTAATTTTTCTTTCTTATAAAAATGGATTTTTTTTCCCATAAATATTTTTACTTCAGAGGACTAGGACCAGTTTGTTTTGGGCCCTTCTGCTGAAAATTTGTCTCGTTTAAGAGGCAGCTAGGATCTTTACCATATATATGAATTTGTATAATTTCATTTTTGGATAGGGATAAACTTGCTTCCTATAAAAGCCCAGAATTTCATCTGGTTCCTCAGAGCATTGCATGTGTGTCTTGCTGTGGCCCCGGCAAGGTTTGGTGTAGAGATTCTCAGAGGGCGAGTTGCTTGCCTTTTCTGAAAAGAGCATACCAAACCTGCCCATTTTTAAGAGCTCCACGCGTGGAAACCACTGTACAGGAGGGGGTGGGGGGAGGGGTGGGGGGACGGTGCAGGCGCAGCTCGGCTCCGGCTGTGGCCTGCTCACACCCTCCACTTCACAGACATGTACTCGAGCTCTGTTTATAAACAGATACTCTTCCTGCTTCACCAGACCCCCACAGAACCCCCTGCCAAGGCCACTCACACCTCGGGGGAGCCCTGGGTGGCTGTGATCGCGGCTCCGGGGTGAAGCACTTTTCCTTTCTGTCGTCAGTGCCTGGAGAAGGCTGGAGTTGCTCTGAGCAGTTTGGTTTGGGAGGATTATATTTGGTTTCTATTTTTATTATTTTGGATCACCGCTCCCCCTATCCCTTCTCGCCTCCCCCGCCCTCCTAAATGTGTACAATAACTATACAGAGACTGCTACAAACTTGTATATAGTTTTTGGATCAAATAGCATGAGGAGATGGGAACCATTAAAAGTTGGAACTCCTACTCTCCTTTGCTTTGTAAATTCAAAAGTGGGGGGTGGGGCAAAGGGATAGTTAAAATGTTTACAAAACTTTAAGCTCCCTCGGAACTTTTGCCAGTGTGGAGGAAAATAAAAAAGAACTTAAATAAGATGTGGCTGTGTTCTCTGTGAGCGCACCTCTTGTACACAGCGGCGGTGAGGCTGAGTTGTGCACTGAGCTCTTCCTGTCAGCCCTGGGGACCGGTGCCCAGCCTCCGTGGGTACCACAGAGGTGGAGGTGGCCCTGGCTTTCTCCGCCAGGTGATGATGTGCTCGCTGAGCCTGTGCTTGCGGTGACGGGGGTCAAGGTAAACACAGGCAAGTCTGACCAGTAGCTTTCCGCCCTCACTGCTCCTTTTCTGCTGACTGGAGCCGTCATCTGCCCTCGAACCGTAGGCTTGCTCCCTCTGACCGAACTGTGATCTTTGTTCAAGAAAAAAATAATTTTGGTTAAAAACTTGGAGGTAGGGTGGGCAGATTAGCGAATAGTCACTTTAATCCTGAAACGTTCCATGTGCTTCACAAGGGGCCTGGCTTCCGTCTGAGGACCTGCCCCTTGGGAAGAGGCCCCTCTCCCCACGAGCACGTCTGTCCCTCTCAGTTCTGTCCCCTCTTTGCCTTTTCTTACTTTTCTTGATAGCCACCCCTCCTTTAGCACCCTCTATAAACATCCTTCGTTCCCTCTTCCCTGCGTGTGGACCCCAGGCCTTACGCGTACTAGAGGTGCACACCGCCGCTGAGTGACACTCCCAGAGCCCTCCTTGAAAATATTTAAAGTAAAAAACTAAGAGTTGTTCCGTGGTACCCTGAGGGGTAGTTCTGTCACCCCTGCAAACAACACGATTCATGGGTGCCCAACCCTCTACTACAGAATGGTGTGCTGTCTCCGTGTAGTCGCCACAGCCCATATGTGTACTTTAAATTGTCTCTCCGTGGCTTATAATGTCTAATGCAGTGTGAATAATTGTTACACGGTGTTGTTTAAAGGATAATGATCCAGAAGTCTGGATATATTCAGTACAGATGCAGTGTTCCCCCGTTTGACTCTGAGACTTACTGCGAGATGGCTGGTGTACTCAGTACTGTTGCAGCATAACAAGTAGCCTCCAGACTGCTTTATTTTGTTGGCAGTTTTTGACCAGGAATTTGGGAAGGGCTCATTTGTATGGGATTTTGTGGGGTGGAGGGATCTCCTGTGGTTGTGGTTAGATGTCATCTGGGGCGGGTTTCTACAAACATTTAATTATGAGGTAGCCATCCAGAATGGCTCATTTATGTGTCTGGCAGTTGATAAATATACCACCTTATTTTAGAATTGATCTGGTGACAGTAATTTTGTACAGAATGGCCTAGTCTGTGTTACTACAAAGACAGTCCTGTGTCACTTGTGAGATAGACGTAGTCTGAATGAAGGCCTCTGTGTCCGGCACCGCAGGAGTGTGAGGTGCAGCTTCCTCAAGAGAGTGCTAAGTGCAGGCCCAGCCGAGTGGCAGAGGTGGGCCTCACCCTCGACAGGTCTCCTGGACTAACAGAAGCCCCTGCTAGTGATGCCTACCCTCCTGCTAGTCCTGTCAGTTCCTAGGGGGAAGCGGCAGTGCTTGTTGGGGACTGGGAACCAACCGTGTAGTAGCCAGATGTGCAGTGCTTATCTTCCAGATGTTAGATTCTCCGAGAACGACGGTTCTGTGCACCATTTGGTACTGCCGGGTCTGGGCTGGAAGCCTAAAGCCGCCTTGAAGAGAGTTTCTGGCCAGAAATGATCAGGAATGTTTTACCACTAAGGTGGCAATGATAGTGACGGTTCCTTCTGTGGAAGAAACACTCATGGGTGCAGGGGGAAGACAGCTGGGCTCCTTCCCTGATGGCTGTCTGCCATTTCAGTGTGGCCATTGCGTCTTTTCTCCTTGCTGCGAGGTGGAGCGGCCGTGGGGATGGAACTTGGGATGGTCTGCACACTCCTGTCAGTGCAGCTGATCTTAGGGAGAAGAGATGCTTCCTCCCCCCAGACACAGGAGGATCATTGAGTGGCCTTGAGAAGCTGATTCCATTTTCTTTGAATTCCTCTATTGACACGAGAAAGGATCCTGAAAATGGTCATTGGGTCAGTATCGCATCTGGTGGCACACTGTAAGAGATACTAACAATGGCTCGACAAGATGATTATTGAGTGAAATCAGAGGCGGTCAGTCCTGATCAGGATAACTGGAGCACCAGCCCCCCGCTCACACTAGGCAGGAGAGAGGTTGCGAGTGTGCGCAAGGCATTCCTACGTGTGGTCTGTTTGCTTGGCCCCTGAAGGAGCTTGTTCGGGAGCCCTGCTTAACGTCTTGAGTCGGAGTGCCAATGTCACTAGTTGCAAGAAAGGCTGGAGACGTGGGTTTAGTGGAGTGCCTTGCTGTCCCCAGTGCTGGGGAGACTTGCTGAGAGCTGAGCATGGAGGCTGCACTTGCAGTTGCAGTCCCGTGTTCTGTCTGCAAATGAGAAACAGCCCTGTTGAGCTGTGTACACTGACCATGAGAAAACAGCCCTCGCGGCCGCCCCGGTGTGGCCCCTGGCTGAGAGTCTTGTCTTGCTCTCTCTGGAGACTCGGAATAGGCTTTGGCATTTCGCGCACAGCCGGGAAACCAGAGCCGACTTAGGTGGCTTGGCCTATGGCCTTTCTGGTTCTGCACGGACTCCAGAATGTACTTTCAGCCCCCGTGGAGTGAGCGTGGCGTGGCTTCCATTCGGATAGGGATGCTGGCCTGTCCCCTGCTTGGGCGGGAGGCAGCTGTGTCTCTTCCCCTGTCTGCCAGTGGGGACTCCAGAAGGAGCCGTGTGCAGCGTGACTCCCAGCGTGGTGCGCGCTGAGTGCTCCTGTGGGCCGCTGCGGGTGGGCTGGGCGTGCTGTGCCGAGGCCTCAGTTCCCTTACCTGTCAGATGACCAGGTCATCTTGAAGTAGAAGTCAGTCCCTGAGCTTCATGTGCCATTTCTCATCGGGGCTGGACGCATGTGAGGACGCTCAGTCCCCAGCGCACGTGGGGGGCTCTTCACCTCCATCCTCCTATGTGAGTGTGTCGCTTGTGACATTGTGTGATGAGTGTATCCTTTTACAAAGGTGAAAGTACAGTGGGTCTCCTGTAGGGGACACAGGGTCACCTACCTGTGTTTTCTGACTTTGGTGGCATAAAATGGAGCTTGAAGCAGAAACTACTAGTTAATCAGAAGAAATGCTTAGAAAAAAATTGTGGGTGCTTTGGGAACAGCTGGAGAGAAACTGAAGCTCCTTAAAGATGAGTTACGCCGTGACCCTTTCAGGTGACACTGACCTCACTTACAGTCCACTCTTGCTCTGTTGTCTCCTGAGGACTGTTCTATTGTAGATGAAACAATAGAGGAAAAGGATGATAGGTACAAATGCATATATGTATATGTAAGAAGGACTACAAAATGCACAAATGCTGTCGTCTGGCTCCTATGTTGGGTCGTGAGGATGGGTGTGGAATGAGCCCCAGCACCTTCCCACTGAGCCACATCCCTAGGACTTTTGAAAAATGGTTTGAGACAGCCCTGAACTCACTATATGACCCAGGGGAGCTGGAACTCACCGCAGTCCTCCTGCCTCTGCCTCCCGAGTGCGGGAGCTGAGACTACAGGTGTGAGCCACCACACCTAACACTCTGGGGTGTGGTTCTGATTGCTGGTGGGCGGGAGTCTCCACACTCAGCATTGTTGTATATGGTTACCAGGGGATTGAACCCAGGCCCTTGCCTTGCAAGACAGATGCCGGAACCACTGAGCTAAATCCCCAGCTCCCAGGAGATGGTATCTTAGGAAGTGGTTAAGTTAACCAGGTTAGACTTGAACTTGAAATCCTCCTGCCTCAGCTTCCCAGAGTACGGGGACTACAGCACCACACCCATCTAGCTATTGCACTCTGTGCGGCTCTTTCTTCACTTCTCTCAGCTGCAGCACACTTGGACCTTCACTCCTGAGGGTCTGACGTCTGAGGCCCTCCGTGGCTGTCTTGTTCACTTAGGTGTGGTCATTAACGAGAAAATTCAAACATACAAGTAGGCCACTGTAGTAGACTCCTTCTTGAGGGACGCTAGCTTCAGTAATTATTGACATTTTGCCCATTTTACTTATCCTTTCTCCTTTGAAAATATTAAAATCCCAGATATAAACATTTTAATGTGATGGCAGCAGGACACCTTTAAAATTGCTCTGTCGGGCCGGGGATTTAGCTCAGTGGTTCCGGCGCCTGTCTTGCAAGCGTAAGGACCCGGGTTCGATCCCCGGTCACCACATACCATACTGGGCGTGGAGACTCACACCCAACAGCAATCAGTACCACATACCACAGTGCCGGGCATGGTGGCTCACGCCTGTAATCCCAGCACTCGGGAAGCAGAGGCAGGAGGATTGCTGTGATGTGAGTTTGAGGCTGAGCTCAGGGCTAGACTGAACTGCAAAGCAAGACCCTGTCTCAAAAAACCTAAAAAAAAATAAATAAAATTGCTCTATCATGTTAACAATATTAATAAAATTAGGGCTGGGGCTTTATCTCATTGGTTCTGGCACCTGCCTTATAAGAGCGAGGACCCAGGTTTGACCCAGGTAACCACACACATCAATGTCAGGTGTAGAGACACGCCTGTAATCCCAGCACTCGCACTGGTAGACAGAGGCAGGAGGATTGCTATGAGGTCCAGCTTGCCTGCACTACACAGTTCAGGGCCAGCCTGAACTACAAAGCGAGCCCTTGTCTCAAAAAAAAAATTAGTATCAACGCCTAGTCCACTGATTTTTCTCTGATCTTCTCAAAACCGCCATACAAAATTTGAATCATCATCAAAATGATGTTAGTTGCATTGGGATGGTTTACTCTGTTTCTTCTATACTTTAACATTTCATTTTTTTTAATGTGGAAAAATGGGATCGTTTATTCACAGAACATCCCCAGGTGAAGCAGAGCATCCTTGTGACTTGGTCCAGGCTCTCTGTGTCCCCCTTGCCTTCTGCTGCCACACAGCCCGCTGCCCAAATGTCCCCCCACTTCCTCCTCACGTCCAAGCGGCTGCTCCGTGCACCAGGACAGCTCTCCCACTGTGCTGTCCCACAGGGTGGCCTGCGTCCACCGGCAGTCACCGCCTGTATCTGTTTAGCCACTGACTAGTGGGGGTTAATGGGGGAAGAGGAGGGTTATTTTGAAGTAATTTAGAAAAACACGTTAAGAACAAAGGAACTTCTGCCCACCTGTTCAAATTTTGCACTTCTAAACATTTTATCCTATCAGCATTATTTTCTCTTCATGAGCCGTGTGAGAATAAGTTGCACACTTTCTGTCTTGTATCCCTGAGTATCTCAGGTTGCCTTTCCTAAAGCAGGGACAGCCGTTAACTTAACCACGGGATGGTTGTCAGAACTGAGAACTTAACACACAGGCCTCGTCACAGCCGCCTCTCACGCAGGCTCCTTGTCCTGTCGCTTGTGCTTCACTACGCTGATCTTTGCATTCTGGCCTTTTTCTCCGCATAGAAGGGAGTGCTGACCTTCAGACGAGGGCTCAGCTTGGTCACCTGCCGCATCGCGAAGTGGTCCCTTATCACTACACTGCCTGGGGATATAGCCAAGTGCAGTGCTGTTTGTCCAGTAATAAAATTGTCTAGTGACACTGTTCTCAGAAGTATCCCCATTGTTAAGTGATGCATGACTTTTTAAAAGAAATTCCTCCAACATTATATAAATACTTGGGTATAAGGCTTTTCCTTGTAGCAACCCAATCTGTTTAATTTGGACTTTGGTGTAGTCCAAGCATGCACTTCTTTTTTCTTTTCTACCTAGTATGGTTATAATAATCATTTGAAATACAACTGTTTGGAAATGCCCCGTCCTTTTGGTGCCAGGGATTAAACCAGAGCCCTGTACTTGCTGAGCACAGACCCGCGCCCCCGCAATGCTTCATTGGTGTTTGTAAGTGAAGTCGAAGGATGAGCTCCCCGCTGTCCATGCCTGCCCCTGAGCAGCCTCCCGCCCTCCCCGTACTCACTAGATGCAGCCAGGTGGAGCCCATCTGTCCCGTGATATGAGCTGTCACGGAAGGAACCCGCTGGCTTTTGGGGTATCCAGAGATCAGTGTCGACACAGAGCAGGTCTGCAGGAAGAGTATCAGCTGCCCCCTGGGGGTTAGGAGAGACTTCCTGATATACTGGGGACTGAATGGGAAGCCCCGTGCTCCACGGTAGTAAGTGCAGGTCTCCCTCCGTGGCAGTCAGGTAACAGGTGAGTGGACACTGCAATCAGGTCCGTTATCCAGCCGGCCTGCAGGGAGCAGCACACACCCTCACTGCACCCCTCGTGGCTGAGGGCAGAGTGGGCTCTGGGCCTGCAGAGAGCACCCTGGGTTGGTGGATGTGGGAGTCACCTCAGAAAAAGTGCAGGGGGATCCTTTCTTCCTAGGCCTTGGACTTCCACCTCTTGCTCACTCAGGCTCCTCATTTTCATTGTGTCTGGGATGCTAGGGAGTGCCAGCTGGACCGCTAGAGCACAACCGCGCGGGAGTGGCGGCCAAGGATCCCACGGGCAAGGCCACTCAGGTCCCAGGTGCCTTAGCAAGAGCCTGTCTCCAAGCTCAGCCAGGGCTGAGGATGCAGCTCAGTGCTAGAGCACTAGCCTACCACAGACAAAGCCCTCGGTTCCATCCCCAGACCTCAGAAGGGAAAGAAAGTATGGACTCAGAATCCGAGTAGGCAGACCTCAGACGTGGGATCTGATCCAACATTATATCCCCATCCTGTCCCTTGGTCTAACACCTCAAATTCATTACCACGTTTCAGGTTTCTGTTACTATAAAATGGCAAGTAAGAGGTATGCACTACTTTATTTCTGGCTGTCATCTTGGGAATGCTGGTCCGTGTTTTGTTGTCTTGTTTCTGGTGGAGCTGGGGATCCAGCCCAGGGCCTGGCATGCTAGGCAAGCACCTACTCAGCCCCTCTGCAATGTTGCTGCCTGACTAGTCAGGGATGGAGGCACGAGGGATTGCCGGGGTGGGTCTTGAGGACAGTCATCACCCTGCAAGAGAACTGAACCCAGGAAGTTGTATTCAGACAGTGAGGAGGCATCTGCTGCTCCCACCAGGCAGGCCTGAGTGTGGTAAATCCTCAGGACGATCCATCTGCCCAGACACCCCACTGCAACCTCACTTTCCCTCCTTCCCAACTGGTGCTTTCGACCTTGATCCTTCTGGTCAGTCACCACTGTGAACGTCAGCGTACACTTAGGCCTCTACACTTAATGCTAAATAAACTAACTTTGAGTGTCCAGCCTGCCAAGCGTTTCCAGTGTATCACCTTCCGCCAGCAGTGGGGTCTACACTGCATGAAATCTAAGTCCAGCAGGGCAGTGAGCCAGGCAAGGAGCAGGGTTTGAGGGTCTGTCTCCCAGAACCCCTGCAGACAGGAATGCTGTTGTGATCAGAGGCTGAATAGGAATACACTCCTGGGTGTTTTGAGTAGAAGAGATTGGGCACAGGGATTTGTTTGTTTAGCACAGATGGAGATCTTTTGTTTGTTGGCTAGTTTTTCCGAAACTCTCACCATGTAGCCCAGGCTAGCTTCAGACTCATGGCGGTTCTCCTGCCGTAGCCCCCGGGATTACAGGTGTGCACCTGCCATGCGTGGGTTGCTATAATTTTTTTTTGAGACAAGGTCTGGCTTTGTAGTTCAGGCTGGCCCTGAACTCAGCCTCAAACTTACTTCACAGCAATCCTCCTGCCTCTGCCTCCCGAGTGCTGGGATGACAGGCGTGAGCCACCACGCCCGGCACTGTGGTATGTGGTACTGGTTGCTGCTGGGCGTGAGTCTCCACACCCAGTATTGTTATTGTGGTTACTGGGGATCGAACCCAGGTCCTTGCACTTGCAAGACAGGCGCCGGAACCACTGAGCTAAATCCCTGGCCCCTGCTATAATCATTATTAAAGGACCACAGGAACAAGAGGTTAGGTACAATTGCTCAGAAATTAGTGTATAACTAGTTATACCACCCGGTGTAGAAGGGCAGAGACCCAGGCTGGAGCGCTGTCTGTGAGGGTCCAAGAGTCAGCAGCTGCCTGAGGAGAATCAGGAAACCTGAGCATTTAGCTTGGCCACCTGACCGCTCATCACTGATGTGACTGAACACAGGACAAACCTGAAGCAGGATCAGAGCCGCTTCCCTCCTCCTTCCCTCTCCTGCCAGTGCCTGCGGTGGGGAGAGGGTGGGGGACGTGTCGGGGTCTGTAGGAGTAAGTAGACAGTGAATGAACAGAGAGAATGCTTCATGTTAAACCCAGCACAGAAGTCTTGATGCAGGCCTGTCATGGCGGGAGGTTCTGGGGTGCACCACTGCACAAACCCTGCTGCCTGTCCTGGAATTACAGTCCCCAGCTGGAATATACTCTTCATCTAAAACTTCTGTGACATATGTCTGGCAAGAGAGTTTCATCTGGAAAACAAAACTTTCCTAAAATAAAATTCAATAGATCCTATTATGAAGGCAAAATATTGAGCATTCCTCCCGCCATAGGATATTCCAGTGGTCGTAGACCTAGAAAGGTACTCGATTGTGGAAAGGCAGATTAAAACGACATTGAGACACGAGTGCATAACCACCATGGCGACTAAAAATGAAGGCCAGCAACACCAAGTGCTGGTAAAGATATGGAACAACTGGCAGTTGCTCTCTGCTGCTAAGTGTAAACTGGAACAAATTTGCAAAACGGCTTGTGCGATCCACAGAAGCGAAGCACCTACCCACCTTCCCTTCCAGCGGTGCCATCTCTAGGTATGCCAAGAGATACGGTGCCTGTGAACACAAAGACATAAGACTGTTGGAAGAAGGTTTATTGACAAACGCCCCACCCTGGTGACAGACAGATGCAGATAAGCGGACAGAGTGGGCAGACACACTGGCACAGTCAGACATGCCACGTACTGTTCACTAGGTTGGTTAAGGAGCAGCTGGCAGAATGCTCGCCCGAGGCCAGACAGAGTTCGAGTGTGAGTCCTTTCATCTGTCCTCCCAGAGCAGACAGAATCCCTTCGGAGCCCACGGCGGAACACTCTGCTGGTTGGGGACTGCTTGGAAGGAGAGCTAGGAGCCCGGGCTGCTGCCTGTGCCCCGTTGACCTGGGTGGTATCTACACAGGCACAGAGAGTTCTTCAGCCTGTGCACGGCATGGGTGTACTCCAGTGTGGTGATATCTTCCAAACATTACTAAGCAGAATAACTTCAGAAAATGTGTGTTGTGCTGGGGATTTAGCTTAGTGGTTCCAGCACCTGCCTTGCAAGTGCAAGGGCCGGGATTCGATCCTCCATAACCACACACAACAATGGTGGGATTGCTGAGTTCAGGCCTAGCCTGAACTACAAAGCGAGACCCTGTCTCAAAAAACTATACATACAAGGGCCGGGGAGTTAGCTCAGTGGTTCCGGCGCCTGTCTTGCAAGCGCAAGGACCCGGGTTCGATTCCCCGGTAACCACATAACAATACTGGGTGTGGAGACCCACACCCAGCAGCAACCAGTACCACATACCACAGTGCCGGGCGTGGTGGCTCATGCCTGTAATCCCAGCACTCGGAGGCAGAGGCAGGAGGATTGTGATGTGAGTTGGAGGCTGAGCTCAGGGCCAGCCTGAACCACAAAGCGAGACCCTGTCTCAAAAAACCTAAAAAAAAAAAAAAACAAAAAAACTATACATATACATATATATTTATATGCTAGAATAAACTAATATATAATATATCAATATATATGCTAGAATAAATTAAGTGATATGACAGCTGGATAGGGAGGCTGATGGCACTCAGATTTGAATGGGAATACAGTAGCCCTTCAGTGAGTGTTCTGGGCAGGCACGTTGAGTGCAAAGGCCCTGAGGCAGGCTCCTCTGCTGTGTTGGGGGAACCTAGTCAGGGCCTAGTGAGCAGGTGGGGGGTCAACAGTACTAGGGGAACCCCTTACTTTGGGTTTTTGTTGTAAAGGCAGTGGGAAACTGCACAGGGCACCGAACAGGAGGTGCTGGTAAGGGTTTGGATGTGGGGAGTGGGGGAAAGGCAGGCCTCTGAGTTACTTGGTGAGCACCTCTGGGAGCGGAGGCACCAGAAGCCACTGAGAGGCAGGGTGGGGTGTGTTGGCGCTGGGTGCTTAGACATGAGATACTGCCCCTCAGCTGTCCCAAGAGCAGATGGTGAGTAGGGGCCACTCGGCCAGAGCTCCGGGCCAGGCCAAGCTGCAGATGGCAACAGTAGCAGGCAGCGGGCAGGGCAGACAGTGTGAGGGGCCTGGCGGCCAAGCCCAGCTCAAGCGCTTCTTGGGTTCAGGAAGCCTGGGCACCAGGGCTGGGCCTCTTCGTTTCCCAAGCTCCTGGGATGACTCTTCTGCACCAGGAAGCGTGAAAACCTCTCACCTCTGGGGACCCAAGGGTGTGTGTGGCAAGAAGGAGAGAGACAGAGGAGCGGAGGGAGTGAGAGAGAGGACACAGTAGTTTCCTCCTTCTCTCTCCAAGGGTGGGGCTGCTCCAGGGATTAGGACGGCAGGTCTGTTCTGTGAGCTTGTGCTGTGTGTGTGTGTGTGTGTGTGTGTGTGTGTGTGTGTGTGTGTGTGTGTGTGCATGTGCACTCCTGCGCATGCGCACGCGTGTGTGTGTGTGTGTGTGTGTGTGTGTGTGTGTGTGTGTGTTGGGGGCGGGCACAGTGTCCCAGGAGGACAGAGTTTGCATTGATGGAAGCCCTCCCTGCTCTGAAGCCTCTCTCCTGCGCTGAGGTGCAGCCTCTCAGTCCTCTGCGTCCCGCCCACCGCTCACTCGTGGCCAGGATGGCATCCTGTCTGGCTCTGCGCGTGGCCCTCCTGCTTATCTCTGGGGTCCTGGCCCCTGCGGTGCTCACAGGTAAGGGGCACAGGCCCTGCCACCACCCCCTGGGGTCAAGAACCACTTTAGGACTAGGGCAGAAGACCCCGACAGGAGACAGGTCAGCATCTGGGGTGGGTATGCCGGGAGCTAGCTGGACAGTGACCTCTGAAGCAGGAGGAGCCCGCCACGGATGGGGCCTAGGGCAGAGGAGCCGCAGGCCCAGCCACCCGGTGGACCACAGACCTTGTTGGCACTTTCCAAACCCTGCAGGCCTCGCTACTGCTTTAGTGATTTCCTCACAGAGCAGAGATCCAGGCACTGTCCCGACTTGGCAGAAATTGAGAAAGGACAGGGCCTCAGACGCCTGCACACAACCACAAGGGTCCAGGCAGGGCTGAGGCCCTACATCGTGGGCTCTGGGGGTGTCTGGGATGAGCGGAGGGTCACGGGGTCCACTGCGAAGATGTGACTTCAGTCCTGTGCTAGGATCCCCGCCACAGGGGGAGCCAGCCACAGACCAGATAGCACAGGAGGCCTAGGCACCCCAGGAAGCAGCCCAGCCTGGCCTTGCCTTTGAACGCCTCTTGGTGCCCTCGTGCCTACAGGAGGTGACACTGCTCTGCCTCACCAGTGTGCGCACACCGGGCTCTAGGACTAGCCAGGTGTCCCATGTTCGGGCTCTGAGGTGTCCCCAGCCCTTCCGTCAGGCCCAGCGTGGGCAGAACCTCCTCTCACAGGCCGAGAGGTGCCCCGCTGCCCTGCGACAGGAGAGGGGCTCACGAGCCAGCCCAGACGGTGCTCCAAACCTGGGCCGCCACGGAGGGAAGAAAGCTTTATCACTGCCCGCAGCCCCAGGGACACCATCATTTCCACGCCGCATCTGCCACCCTGGGAGGCTCTGAGGACAGCCAGGAAGGCCCTCAGCTGGCTTCCCCTTCCCTCCAGGTCCTGTGGAGAGGAGGCAGTCCCCCCAGGAGTCAGGCTGCTGGGCGCCCCAGGCTCCACTCGGAAGGGCCCGAGGTGGGGGCACTGAGCAGGTGCTACATAGCCACGGCCCCCATATCCTGCCCGGGCCGGGGTCCTGTGGCTGGCAGGAGGGAAGGCTGACCTGGAGGCTGAGGCCCAGGTCCAGGCTGCCACCCTCCCTGCCAGGGCTGGTGGCCACAGGGCCGAGGTGGGGGCAAGCCAGGTTGGATGGGCAGGAGGCCAGGGCAGGGATGAAAAGGTCCTTCATGGCCCACACAAAGGCTGTCTGTGAGCGCAGGCGCCTGGCCTCGGGGCCCAGTGGTCAGACTGAGCACTGAGCAAACTTATTTACCCAAAGGCAGGCCAGCCAGGGGCGGTGGGGCCCAGGGGCAGCCCAAGGAGCCCAGGCCCGTGGTGCCACCGGAGCCCGCTTCCGCAGCCAGAGCAGGAAGCCCCACATCACTGTCACTCCGGTTTGGGGTCCAGGGCTTGCCGTGGCCGAAGTGGACAGATCCTTCTCTGGGGTCCTCGTGGCCCTCCTTTCCCAGCCTCACTCGGGAACACCTTCTCCCCCAGTTTCACCTCTCCTCCGACAAGGTGTCCTGCAGACACGAGAGCAAAGAGCAGTGGCGGCCGCCCTGCCAGCGTTCCAGGGCAGCATGGGGATGGCGGGGCACTTCTTACTATCACAAGCTCAGAAACAGAGCGACCCAGACCAGAGGTTGGGCCCCAGGCCTGCAGACCCCACCCCACTCTGGTACCCAGGAGCCCCAGGGTGGCCTCCTGGCCTGCAGCCCAGCCCTGGAGGTGAGCCACCAGTGGGACTCGGAGGTGTCTGCCTGCCTGTCTGTCTCGGGGCCAGTGGTTTCTCCATCTCTTGGGGCAGACAGGCAGCCTGCGCATCCCGGACCGAAGGGCCTGCCAAGTAGGGGAACGTTCTGGCCTTTACTCCGCTCAGCCCGAGCCTGAGGCCGGCATGCCTGGAGCCTGTCCTGGGGCTTTGAGGCTGCACACTCCTCCTTCCCTGGACCCCTGGCTAGGTTACTTCCCCCTCCGCAAGGTGGTCTTGGAGGTTGGTGGGTGGGAAGCTGTCTGAGTGGCAGCCAGAGAACCACACTGCTGTGCCCCCTGGGCCTGTGGGGGAGCCCTGGCCTGGAGCCTTCTGAAAAGGGCTTCTGGTTTGGGGAACCCTGGAGTTTGCAGCCTGCCTGCAGACCCTCAGAACTCTGGCTCAGACCAGAATGGACAGGGCCTGGTAAAGTTTTTCAGGGAAAAGGGTCTCAGCTGGAAAGATTCTCACAGAAAAGTTGCCAAGATAGCGAAATCCTGGAGACTGGCACCCAGATTCACCAACTAGCCGTGTTCTGCTGAGCCACCCACCGGCCTAGGCCCTTTCAGGAAGGCTGTTGACGAGATGCCTCTGACTCTAAATTCCCCGGGAGAACGAAGACTCTCACATAGCCAGACCCGGCTCTCAAAAGCAGGGCATGAACACTGGTGCAGGGCCCAGTGAACTGATTCCACCAGGGGTCCCAGAGCCCTTGGAAGCGGGGCTCCTGGCCCACCCAGGAACACACCCCCATCTGTCTCCCAGGAAGTCCCTGTACCGTAGTTGTGGAACCTGGCACGGAGCGCCCAGGGGGTGATGCCCACGAGAGGGGCCACAGACACCTGAGAAGTGACTGAGGTGACCAGGGCTACAGACTCCCGGTGACCACAGTGGTGCTCAGCTCAGCCTGAGCCTGGGCTTTCTCGCCCCCGCAGCGGAGATAAGAACAGTCCCCACGCATGAGCACTGGAGTTGGTGAGACCCAGCGCCCCACAGCTCAGCCCTGTCAGGGACCCTGGGTCTGTTTCCATTTCAGCGGACACTAGGGCAGAGGCAGCCTGACTGACAGCCAGAGTGTTGGCTGCAGGGAGGGCCTGAAGGCTGGCCTCTTAACGGACCTGGGTTCTAGCTTCCTGGAGCGCTGGGCTCCAGGAACGTGGGGGGGGGGGGTTACATCGTGCGGTCGGCTCATCCTCTGCCTCCTACAGTCTGGGGTCCCTGACCCCCAAACTCTCCAAGCAGCAAGGGTTCCTATCTGACGGGCTGACAGACTGGGCACATGTGGGGCCTGTCCTTACACCAGCCACCTCTCCCTTCTCCTCCTTCAGCTTCAGGGGCCGCGATGGGTTGTTAGGCTCCTGCCGCAGGTGGCAGAGGCCCTGGGCCGAGGGGCAGTGGGTCTCTGTGGTCTCACTGGGGCCCTGGAGCCGACAGGCAGGAACCCTTTCCCGGTGAAGGCTGCCCTGAGCCTGCAGGGGGAGGGGAGCAGAGCGGAGCCCGCAGCTCAGATGGGGGGACCATGCTACCCCCACGGCCTGAGTGTCCACACCAAGGTCTCTGCCTCCTCTGCCAGCCCCATCAGGCGGTCCTCACGTGGGCGGGCAGCCTGGCCCCCTAGGGGCTCCCATGGCTGGACCAGGGTAGTGTTGCTCCTCTGAGCGGGACCCATCGCCTGTCCTTTGTCTTGTAGCTGAGGGTCCGCAGGAGCCCGATCCCACCCTGTGGAACGAGCCGGCCGAGCTGCCGTCGGGAGAAGGCGCCGCTGAGAGCAGTAGTCCGGGGCAGGAGCCTGCGCCCAGCGGCCCGCCAGCACCCACGTCGGCGCCGGGCCCCGAGGACAGCACCGCGCGGGAGCGGCTGGACCAGGGCGGAGGTGCGGGAGGGCCGGGGGGGCGCGGGAGGGCCGGGGGGCGCGGGGGGCGCCGAGCTGGCGTGACGTGTCTTCGTCCCTCGCAGGCTCGTTGGGGCCCGGCGCCATCGCGGCCATCGTGATCGCCGCCCTGCTGGCCACCTGCGTGGTGCTGGCGCTCGTGGTCGTCGCGCTGAGAAAGTTTTCCGCTTCGTGAAGCAAATAAAGGAGCCGCGCCGGCCCGCGAGCCACTCGGCTGCACCCGCGCTCCCGTGCGCTGTGTCTGCGCGTGCGCCCGCGCGGGGGCCGGGGCGGGCCGCGCTGAGGCCGCGCTGCGAGCGCAGGACGGGCGAGCCGCTCCTCCACCGCGCCGGCCCGCCCCGGCCCCCAACCCCCGCCCGGCTCCCCCCAACCCCTCGCGGACTCGCACCATCACAGGCTCCTGAGCTCCCAGAGCCGCAGCCCTGTGATGGAGACCCGGTTACTTTTGAGGGGCGTCCTTTAGTTCTGAGGAGCCCTGTCTGCTCTGAAGCCCCAGACCCTCGGCTGTCCTGGGCCCTGAGGACCCCTCTACTCCAGGAAGACCCAGGAATGGGCCAAGTCGAGGGGGGAAACCAGCGCTCCCCGCTTGTCCCCTCCCCTGGCCCCAGGGCTGGCTGGGGTCCAGCTGCCATCCACAGAGCTGGGGGGGGGGCGGTGCTGGAACCTCGGAGCTTGGTGCTAAGGGCGAGGAGCCGGGTCTCCACGCTGCTGCCCTCCGCCAGCTCGCCCTGGCGCTCCTGACCCTGGGCTGCGCTCCATGCTTGGCGGGCGGCGAGCCTAGCTTTGATTATCTGGAGAGATTTTTTTTAAGGGCCTGCTCTGGCCAGACTGGAGGTGTGGGCTGTGGGCTTCCGAACCCCTTGGGGAAGGTTTATTGCAACAGGAGGTCCTTGGGTGAGGATGCATGAGGGGAAACTACTCTGTTCCTCCTCCGTTTATTTTTGAAGGGGCTTAGCTGCGGTAGCCACAAATGATATGGAGCTTGCCACCCCCCTGCCTCAGCCTCCTGACTGCTGGGGCACAGGCACGTGCTACCACGCCCGCTTTCCTCTGGTTTTCACCATCGTGTCAGTCATTCGGGCCTCTGGATTTCCGGAGCCCTGGATGGCACCTGGTTGTGCACAACTTGTCTACTCCTGGACGTGCCCGAGGAGCCCAGGGATCCATCTATGCCCCGTCACACATTGGGGCCACCTCCCTCCTGCAGTCTTCCCCAAACGCATCATGGGTTAAACGTTTCTGTTACAAAATGGCCAACTCTCATGAAGCTGTTCCTCATTTCTCAGAAGCCTGCGTAGCTGAAGCGGTTGCTGGGCAGATGGTCTAACTCAACCCGCCACTCCCAGCTTCAGAGAGCCGGGTACGGGGTTGGGGAAAACTCAGTCCTGACCCCAGCTTTTCCCCACTCCCGGGGACTGGGGTGCTGTGTGGGGACCCCCACCAGCAGGGGACCTTCTTTATAGGGCCGGGGCCCCGCCTCGTTTGATTCTGTAGGTGGGGCGATGTGGGGAGAACACCGAGCCCTGCTGTGCCCTGCGAAGATGCTGCCGGGGCCCTGGCGGAGCTCTGGGTCCGCCTGGGTGTGGAAGAGGCGAGGGTGGCTGGGTGGCGAGGAGCTGATGCCACTGAGGTGGGAGTCGAGACCCGCCCCGCCTAGGTGCCATGGCATCCCCTGGAGGACCACTGGCCACCGGCCCCTCAGAGCCTTGCAGACCTGTCCACTTCCCCAGCGCCTGCAGGTGCCCATCTCTGGATCTGCGCAGAGCACAGGCCCCAGGCCTGGTCCCGCTTTCTCCTCCTGCGCCCCTCCTACCTCCCGAGGGACCCCACACAGCTGGTGCTCCCAGCCAGGCCAGCCCCAAGCGCCTCGTTGTGTGCACACCAGGGCAATAAAGAGCAGACCTCCACCTCTTACTTCATACACGGTGCTTCTGTAATGCAGCCAAAAATGGTATTTGCTTTTCTTGGAACTGTAACCGTACAGGATGCAGTGACCAATTCATTCCGTTAGACACCTGGGCCCAGAGGGGCCAGAAAACACAAGTTAGCCCGGGGGGAGGAGCCTGAGGCGTCGGCTCAGCCGAGCCCTGCCGGGCCTGCAGAGAGCGGGCTGCCATGCAGCCGGGGCAGCCGAGGCACTGCAGGGGCGGAGGCGGCTGGGCTCATCCTGTCAGCCAGAGACCACAGGCCGCTGGGAAGCTGTCAGGCAGGGGTGGCCCCAGGTGGCTGCTAGGGAAGGACGCGTGCAGTGCGGGGATCAGAACATGGTCACCTTCTGCTGACCCCCCAGGGACGCCGGGCGCTGGGCCTCTGCCAGTCCCAGGAGGCCCGAGACGAGAGGGGGGCTGTAACGCCGCCCAGCACCCCTCCTCTGCGGTGATCGGGTGGGCGCTGACTCCGGGCTGTACATCAGCGCCATCGAGAGCTGAGGCACGCGGGCACTCGCTGTGTGGCAGGGACCAGGGTGCGCTGGCTGCCTCCTGCCGCCTGGGAGGTGCTGGCTCATCGGCCTGAGAGCCCTTGTGTCTGTCAGGGTCCCCGCCGGCCTGCTCCCCTGCCCACGTCCTCACACCAGGCCGGTGGACGTCACTGCCGACTCCGGCTGCCCAGCTTCCGTCGGTCCTTGTTCTGGCTGCGCTGGGGGTCGTCCATCTTGTGCACACGGAAACACTCCTTGAGGTTCTGGGAGCGGATCTTGGGGTTCAGGATCTCCTCCGTCATGGAGCTGGGAAACCAGCCTCTCTCCTGGTCATGAAGACGCTCACCGAAGATCCACCCTGTGAGGGAGGGCAGGAGAGTCAGGCGCCCCAGGGAGCAGAGCTGGAGCCCTGGCACAGGCGCCACCCCGCCGGGCTCCTGTCTGTGCAGAGAGCAAAGTGGGGGCACCATCCACCGCCATGAGCTGGAGAGGCTGGAGCTGTGGGCCCGGCCATGCTGGTCCCCGCAGACTCCGGAGCTCCTCATGGAACCCTTAGCAGGCCCCCAAAGCCAGAGCTCCCAAGGGCCTAGTGGTGGCGCTGGCCACTCGCCTGCCCTGCTGTGCTGCGGGGTCACCCTCTCGCTGGGCAGCGCCTCCCAGCATCTCTGCCTGCAGAGGCCCAGCCTAGCTGGCTGAGGATGACTGCCACAGGCTGGAGTCTTGGGGGGAACCTGGCCTTCTCACCCCTGCTTTCTCTGCCACACCCTACCCCAGAGGCCTTTGCGGGGCCTGGACCATCCCCTGGGCGGGTCACAGGAGGTACCAGGCTGTGTGTTGGGGTGGGGAGGGGAGCCCTGGTACTTGGGAGTGAGAGACAGTGGAGGCCCCGACCTGGGCCAGAGGAGCCGGGCAGAGACAGGATTTTGTGCCTGTGACGTCTGCCCAGGAGCTATTAACGTGGACACAGGTTAGGGGCAGTGACGCCAACAGTAGGGTGGGGTTAATCCAGCACCGATGCCCCGGAAAGGCTGGTGCAAACGGGTGCTCTTAGCCCAGTCCCTGGGCCCCACTGGCAACTTGTCCAAACGGCCTTGGGGAAGGGTGAGGACAGGGTCATGCGCCGGATCATGTGGTGCTGAGGCCAGGCCACTGCAGGGGACCTTACAGAGCGGGAACAGCTTTTGCCTCCGTCCGAGCAAGGAGGCTTGGTGGCGGGGCTCGCAGGGCAGCGGCTCACCGTCTTCCGTCTTCTCCAGGATATTTAGGATGTCTGCCAGCTCCAGCGTCAGCTCGTCCGGCTGCTGGGCCACATACGGGTGCACACACTGGACCTGGGGGCAGTCTGTGGGCACAAGGGAGGGCCATGGGGCATCCCTGGCCCCAGGCCCTGCCCTGCCCCCACACCCAGTCAAGCCCAGGATGGCATGGGACTGCTGGCAATGACAGGAATTTGGGCTGATAAAGGGCTCCTCTTCGGGAAGGGAATATGGCTTCCCTACTGTGGGGAGTTGGGGGGATGCAGGGAAAGGGACTCCCAACTTCGAGCTGCTCTCAGCTGACATCAAAGGGTGCTGGGGTGCAGTGCTGGGAGCAGTTGAGAGCTTCAGACAAGGGGTGCCAGTGAGCTTATGTGCCCTGTGATCTCATATGCTTTCCAGACAACTGGCACCCCTGCAACATCTGTAGCTGGGAGCCCACCGGTTCCTCCTGGTGATGTCTGTCACTTCAGACCCAGGCACGTCTACACGCTCCTCCCTGAGCTTGCCAAGCTGGGGAGCTGAGCGTGGTAGGGGCTCCCCCCACCCCACAAGGTGCTGCTGAAGCTGAGGCCTGAGGCTGCTGCGGCACGACTTACCCAGCAGCCGGGATGTGAAGGAGACAAACTTGGTCCTCCTGTTGGGAGCCAGCGAGGTCATCCAGCGCTTCATCTCGCTCCTGGCACAGGGAGAGGACATGGTCCACTGCGGAGCCAGAGCACAGCCACCCCAGGGAGCTGGCAGCCGCCCTGGGCCTGGCCCGAGGCCCCCGGAGACAGTGGGGTCCAAAGCCCAGAAGGACCCAGGCAAGGGCCTGCAAGTGAACGCAGGCTGGGCACGGTGTGGGGCCAGCCTGCCTGAGCCTTCTCCCTGGGGCTGCCGAGTGTCCCAGGCATGACTGGCGGGGCAAGGGTACTCACTGAGAAGATGCCTTGAGCATGTAGGTTGCCTCCCGGTCATCTGCGTTCTCCAGCAGCCTCAGGATGAACACATTGGCCAGCGTCTGGCCCTGGTCCTCCAGCTCCTCCACGCGCAGCAGGCCCCGCGGGGCCGAGTCGAACACCTGGTACTTGTCACTGGGGACAGAGACAGGTGGGTCGGCGTGATGGTCCCGGAGAGGCCTGGGCTGCACATCCATCCCCTGCCCGGACAGCCCCCCGAGCCGCTCACCCCGGGACCTGCCGGCAGACCACCAGCAAGTCGTTGAAGAGGAAGAGGTAAATTTCCCGGAAGAGCTTCTTGGTGCGCAGGGTGCGGGAGGTCTTGGGGCCGGACATCTGCTGCAGCTCGCCTTGCTTCAGCAGCCAGCGGGAGTGCGAGATGATGGGCACTGACTGGGAGGGAGGGTGGCATCACCACGGTGCCCCCCGCTGCCTCCCTGGCTCCCAGGGGCTCCCTGAGTAGTGCTGAGTCTGCATGGCAACACATGCCTGGGCATGATGCACAGGGGCATGTGTGGTGTGTGCACCTGTGTACCATGCTGGCTGTGACCCCTGCCGCGGGCCCTGTCACTGTGGGCACAGGGATGCACCGAGGGCAGCGTGGACGCACCGAGGGCAGTGTGGCTCTCGGACAGGAAGGCCAGCCGGAGCAGCGGGCCTGGGAGCGGCTCACCTTGATTTTAAACTCCATCTTCTTCTGGATGCTGATCATCTGCTCCGTGCGGCTCATCTTCCTGACACCCTCATTGCATGCCTTCACCACCTGCGACGAGGAGGAGGGCACTGTGGCCACTGCTGTGACCGGGCCCTGCACCTGGGTGTCCAGGTCAGAGCTGGCCCCACACAGCACACACAGGCAGTGGTCTTGTCAGAGGGAGGCACCAGGGCACAGTCCCCGCAGTGCTGTTTGGAAGCAGAGTGCCTGAACCTAGTGACAGGGTGTCTGTACGGCCGGGAACGGTGAGACCACTGGAAACGCAGTGACTTCTGTGCTCCACAAACTGGAGAGCAAAAGCAGGGGCTCGGAACCACAGTCTCTTCTGGCAAAGCAGGGGCTCGGAACCACAGTCTCTTCTGGCAAAGAAGCCTGTGCGAGCGGCCGTGCGGGGGCAGAGGCGTGTCGGGCCGCCCACTCTCTACCGCCTTTTTGCTCTTGAGCATTTTCTGAGCTTTTTTGTGTGGAGCATCAGTTACTTTTATAAATTAGAAAAAATACTTTTAAAAAGTAAACTGAGAAAACAGTGTACCTTTCATTAAAGAAAAAGGAAGCTGGGGGCCAGGGATTTAGCTCAGTGGTTCCGGTGCCTGCCTTGCAAGTGCAAGGGCCCAGGTGAGGTGGCTCAGGCCTATAATCCCAGCACTCGGGAGGCAGAGGCAGGAGGATCTCTGTGAGTTCAAGGCTGAGCTCAGGGTCAGCCTGAACTATAAAAAGCAAGACCCTGTCTCAAAAAACAAAACAAAACAAAAAAAACAGAAAAGAAAAAGGAAGCTGGGCGTGACAGCACACACCTGACATCCAGCATGCTGGCGGCCAAGGCAGGAGGGTGGCAAGTTCAAGCCCAGCCTGGGCAACTTAGTGATTTAAAAAAAAATAGTTTAAAAAGGGCTGAGGATATAGCTTAGTGTGAACACCCCAGGTTCAGCTCTTAAGAGCTGCCTGACACAGGAAACAGAACAGACAGCCCTGGCCCTGGGCTGGCCACACGCTGGGCCCTGGGGCTCTGTGGCCGCACGGCTGCCCGCTGGGGCTGGACGGACCCGCTGAGGGTGGCGCGGGCTCTGCTCCGCCTACAGCACGTGCCTGTCGCCCCACGACTCCCGACTGCAGAGGCAAGTCCGCACCGTGCAGCGCGTCTCTAGGGGACCCCGGGAGGCAGCAACTCACCAGCTCCAGCTCCCTGTGGGCGTCCAGGGCGGTGCCCTCGCGCTCCGACCTCTCCTCCACCCTCTTCAGGATGTTCTGAGCCGGGACAGGAGGGTGAGTTCTCAGCATGGCCTGCCCGCCTGCCCTTCATGGGCTACGACGTGCGCGCGCACACTCTCACACACACATGCGCGCGCACACGTGTAAACATACACACGTGAGCACACACGAACACAGCATACAACACACATACACACATGTGAGCGCACACACATACACACAAGCACACATGAACACAAACACATGCACACACGCACACGTGAACATACAGATGCACACGCACACGTGAACACGTGTAAACACACTGAACACACAATGCACACATACATGTGTGAGCACACACGAACACACAAACATGCACACGTACACATGAACATACATGTGCACACGCACACATGTGCACACGTGTAAACACACTGAGCACACAAACAGCATACAATGCACACATACATGTGTGAGCACACACAAGCACACATGAACACGCAAACATATGCACACACATACACATGAACATACAGATGCACACGCACACATGTGCACACGTGTAAACACACTGAGCACACAAACAGCATACAATGCGCACACACACGTGAGCACACAAGCACACATGAACACATGTGCATACTTACACATGAACATACAGATGCACACACGAACACATACATGTGCACACATGCACACACACATAAAAATGCACATGCACACAAGAGCACACGTGCAGCTCTCCCAGTGACTGGCCGAGGGCGGGGACACCTCGCTGGGCCGCACAGCAGTGACCGGGCTCTATTCCGTGCCGGGGAGGGTTGACGCCTGAGGGGCGGCCTGCCTCTGATCCGGGCCCTCCCGAGAGGCCAGGCCGCCCGGGGCCTGAGGCGCCGCCCAGAGCTTCCTCACAGTGAAGACATCTTTCCTCTGGTGGCCAGTCCCCTCCTTCAGTCGGCGCTCGGCCACTGAGCACTGCACACCCTGCCGGGCCGTCCTCACCACTGACCTGCTCTGTCCCAGACGCTGCAGTCCCCGAGGCCCGTCCCCGTCCTCCCAATGCCACATGCACCATCGCCAGCACACATGGCAGGCCCTGACGACACCCGGGCTCTTCTGTCCCGCAGCCCAGCCAGGGACCACGCAGGCACCACGCGTGGCTGTCACCAAACCCTGCCATCTTCTGTCCCTGCTCCCAGATCACATCCCAGATGAACAGTACAGCCCAGCTCCATCTTTTCTCATCGGAGCGGCAGCTCCACTGGCCAGGCCACGCGGGTGGCCTCTGGGGAGGACACGTGGGCCCTTGAGCCTGGTGTGCGCTCCCTCACTCTCACTCCTGTGTCGGACTGTCTGACCTCCGACCTCTTCTGGCCATGACCCCCAGATCGCCCCATCAGAGCCCAGCCAGACTCCCTTTCTGTCCTGATGCCAGGGCCTTCCCGTAGCTCAGGACGTGACTGGACGCGCCTCCTGCGTGGCCATGCGGCATGTGGCAGGGCGGGGCTCCCCTCCAGGACGCCTGCCCATCCAGCCCGGGCCCGGCTGCACTCTCACCCTACCCCACGCTGTCTCTTCCAGGTGGGGTCTGTCCCCTCTGTTCTCCCGATGGTCTCTTCTCCTGAACACCCAGTGCCAGAGCTCAGACTACCTCTCCCTTCGACCTGAACTTGGGTACCCAACAGCCCAAGCCCAGGTCCAGCCACACCTTGCCTCTGTAACCCCCTGCACTATGCCCACTGTACCTCCCTGCACTATGCCCACTGTACCCTCTGCACTATGCCCACTGTACCCCCCTGCACTATGCCCACCATACCCC
>PVIR01022940.1:10155-27722 GCA_004026965.1 Petromus typicus | reverse complement strand
GGGTGTGGAGACTCACCCCAGCGGCAACCAGTACCACATACCAGTGCCGGGCGTGGTGGCTCACGCCTGTAATCCCAGCACTCGGGAGGCAGAGGCAGGAGGATTGCTGTGACGTGAGTTTGAGGCTGAGCTCAGGGCCAGCCTGAACCACAAAGCGAGACCCTGTCTCAAAAAACCTTAAAAAAAAAAAAAAAAAAAAGAATGAAGTTCAGACTTCAGATTTGACTGCGGAAGTTGGGAGGTTTTTTTTTTTTTTTTTTTTGTATATATATTTACTTCTTTTCCTTTTTAATTTTTATTTTTTTAGTTTTTGAGACAGAGTCTTGCTTTTGTAGTTCAGGCTGGTCCTGAACTCAGCCTCAACTCAGCAGCAGTACTCCTGCCTCTGCCTCTGAAGTGTTGTGTTTACAAGTGTGCGTCACCACACCTGCCATGGTGGTATGTGGTCACTGGGGATTGAACTCAGGACCTTGCATTTGCCAGGCAGGCGCTGGATGGAACCACTGAGCTAGATCTCCGGCCCTCTTCCATTTTACATAATTTTTTTTTTTTTTTTTTTTGTACTGGGAATCGAGCTTAAGACCTTGTGTTTGTGAGGCAGACATTGCATTTTAAATAATTTAGTTAACGATTTTATTAGATTATACAGTTACTTTTTTATATCTGAGTTTGCAGCAAGATTTGATGCCGGTTTTTATTAGAGTTCATCAATAAGACATAACTATACTAATGCCTGAAACAAGAAGATGGAAGATGCAGCCTCTTGTCATAAAGTGTGACAGGGACATTCTCATAGTCCTAGACTGTCTTCTAGGTCATTGAGTTGGGAGGAGTGTTTTGACAGCTTGGCTAGGACTTCTGTCTAACATGGTACTGAAATATCTTGAATCTGAAGGTAATCAGAAAAAGATTAGTATCTCCCATTTTCTTGTCATCTGACCTTTTGATCTCCAATTCTGAAACTCTGATAAAAACTTCTTAGTTCTAGTGTAGTAAATAATTTTTCTAGATTTAACATATACTCTTCTCCTTTATTTCTTTTCAGGTTACTTTCAGGGGTAAAAAAACTCTTTATATTTCAGTTGATAGATGGGAAGGTGACTGTGAGAAACAATATTATAGTAACCCATTTGACGCATGTAAGTCATTTGTATCATTGTAATTTTAAAATTAAATACTAGAATTTGCATAAATGTGGCAGTACAACTTTAGAACATTTTACAGTATTATAATTAACTGCTAAGTATAAGATCAAATAACAAAATTAGGTCGTACAACTTTATAGTACTTAGTTCTTTAATATTGTTTATAACATGTTTAACTTTTAGCATTCTCTGCTTATTTCTTTCATCCTGCATTGGGAAAGCTATGTACCATAAATTTTGTGCCTATAATTTGTTTTTAAATACCAGAAGCCAGTTTCATAGTACATAAAAATTAATGCTTACAGGCCAGAGGATTTAGCTCAGTGGTTCTGGCACCTGCTTTGCAAAAGCAAGAGCCCAGGTTCAATCTGTGGTAACCACATACCACAATGCCAGACGCCCCCCAGCAATTAGTACCACATACCACAGTGCCGGGCATGGTGGCTCACACCTGTAATCCCAGCACTTGGGAGGCAGAAGCAGGAGGACTGCTGAGTTGAGGCTGAGTTCAGGACCAGCCTGAACTACAGAGTAAGACCCTGTCTCAAAAAAAAAAAAAAAACCCTAAAAAAAAAAAAATTAATGCTTACTTTCCCTTTAAATATAAAACTAAATATTTGTTATATTATCTTCTGTTAAACATAGAGTTCAGTATATTCAAAAAAACAGTGGAATGTGAATGCTTATAGAAGGCTGATATTAAATCATTGTGGCTTCTTCTGTCCAGAGCTGCTTACGATCTGTGCTAGAACAAATCGCGGCCTATGGCCAGGTTGTGTTCCGGCTGCAGGAGTTCATCGATGAAGTCATGGGACACAGCTCCGAAAGTCTGTTACCTGGGAACAGCTCTACTCCTAAGAAGTCAGCTGAGGCCCCCTTCAGAACTTATCAGGCTTTTATGTGGGCCCTGTACAAATACTTCATTAGCTTTAAGGAAGAACTTACAGAAATCGAGAAGTGCATCATCAATAACGGTATTTAAATACTCTTTCATTCACAAGACATACAACTCATGTTTTGATGCAGAGTTTAAAAATTACCTGGCAAATAGCTAATTATTGTGCATGTGTTCATTTTAAGTTATTTTAAATTTATATTTGTAAGCTAGTCATGTCTCAAAAAGCTAGGTGTCGTGGTGCATGCCTGTAATCACAGCACTCGGAAGGCAGAAGCCATACTGCTCTGTTTGAGTTCAAGCCCAGCCTGAACTACATTGCAAAACCTTGTCTAAAAACAAAAAAGAACTGGGGCCGGGGATTTAGCTTGGTGGTTCCGGCGCCTGTCTTGCAAGCGCAAGGACCCGGGTTCGATCCCCCGTAACCACATACCTATACTGGGTGTGGAGACTCACACCCAGCAGCAACCAGTACCACATACCACAGTGCCGGGCGTGGTGACTCACGCCTGTAATCCCAGCACTAGGGAGGCAGAGTCAGGAGGATTGCTGTGATGAGTTTGAGGCTGAGCTCAGGGCCAGCCTGAACCACAAAGTGAGACCCTGTCTCAAAAAACCTAAAAAAAAAAAAAAAAAAAAAGAACTTCAAGAAGTACCTGAGGGTGCACAGTGAAAATTCCTCCTCCTGCCCCACCCAGGTGCTTAGCTCTTATATATCCTCAGAAGTCATGTGGACATATACAGGAAGCTCACAAACAGACACACATGCTTGGAGGTTACTACACTGTCCTCCAAATTGCTAATTAAGATTTTGAAAAAAATAAATTTTGAGGATTCTGTCAAGCATGTATACAAAAGCCTTTCTTCTCTCTACAGTGTTTCATTGGATGTCTGTAGCTGTCATTTCCTTCTTGCTTTGTTCCCATCTTTTGCCTCAGCGATAACTACTTAAACACATTTCTGTTTATGAACACTGTTTATGAACTCCATACCAGGTTTCAGGTGCGAGCTTGGCTGTCTTCTCCAGATGTGCATGCACCTGGCCAGCGTCCCCAGAACCAAACCAAACAAAAACCCCCAAGTGATTCTTTTTTAAAATTTTTTATGATTATAAGATAGGGTCTTGCTTTTGTATTTCAGGCTGCCCCGAGCTCACTGTGTAGTTCATCCTAGCCTCGGACTCAGCAGTCCCCCTGCCTCTGCCCCCAAGTGCTGGGATTATAGGCCTGAGCCACCATGCCCAGCATTGTGGTGTGTGGTGCTGATTACTGAGATTACAGGTGTGTGTCACCCCACCCGCATTGTGGTATGTGGTTCGATGATCAACTCAGGACATTGCCCTTGCAAGGCACACATCAGAACCACTGAGCTAAATCCCTGGCCCAGGAATGATTTGTTTTTGGTGAAGTGTCAGTTCTTTTCTATTACTTTTCTGCTGAGTTGTCTTTTTCTCCCCAGAAGTGAACTCTTTGTGATTTGAAATTAAAACCCATTTCCCTTATGTTACCATGCCTTTTTATAAGCCAAAAACAAGGCCAGGGATTTAGCTCAGTGGTATTGCACCTGCCTGACAAGCAAAAGGTACTGAGTTCAATTCCTGGTACGAGAAAATAAAACATAAGCCAAAACAGTGGCTTCTTGTCATCAGCACTTATGTCACATTTGAGTACAGAAGTCTTTCTTTGCTGCTAAGTGTGGTTTGTTGGTACTTGTAGATACCACAGTAACTCTTGCAATAGTGGTGGACAAGTTATCCCCTCGATTGGCCCAGCTCAGCGTTCTGCACAAAGTATTCAGTACTGGAGTTGCCGAGGTTCCGCCTGACACTCGGAATGTCGTTCGGGCTTCTCACCTGCTCAACACCTTGTACAAAGCCATTCTTGAATATGACAACGTCGGAGAAGCCTCTGAGCAAACTGTACGTAGGTCTTCTCTCAGGTCTGCTGTGTGTGGTGCAGGAGTAGTGCCAGCCTGCCACAGTCATCTGTTAAGGGATACACAGTCCTGGTGTACCAGACAGCTTCTGAAGTTGAGGGCAAGGGAAACCGGCTCTTCAGCTCTCATTGCCAACATAGCCAGGAGGGCATGTCAAGGACTACACAGGATTTGAAGTGTACATAGCTGACTTACGTGGGTGGGTATTTGTGGCAAACCTGTTTCACTTTAAAATACTGCAGGTCTAGTACCACCTCGGGTCACAAATACTTCTCTTCATGAACAGTTCCATTCACAAGCAGAAGCATTTGGTGAGATTTTGCTTCTGTTTATGAACTCTATATCAGGTTTCAGGTGCAATCTTGGGTGTCTTCTCCAGGTGTGCACACACCTGGCCAGCATCCCCAGAACTATAGTGTGAATTAAGTTTGGTCCCACTGCACCTAAGTCAGTCACATTCATAGAGTGGAAAGGTGACTACAAGGGTCAGGAACAAAGAGTAGTTAATGGGCATAGGGTTTTGTTATATCATGAAAAAGTTCTGGATCCCTATTTCATAACAGTATGGATATATTCAGTACCATTGAATGTACCCTTCAAATGGTGAAAATGGCAAATTTTATGTTAAGTATTTTCTACCCCTGTCTTTAAAGTACAACAAATCCAAGTAGAGTCTATTATGCAGTTGTGGGTATGTGTCCTTTAGTTGGTGTAACTTTGTTTTCTCACCACTTTAGTATCACAGTTCAATATAACAGATTGGTTTCTTTCAGCAATGCAAGTATTACTTCTGTTGGGAACCTCTGGAGAATGATCACGTTTTTATTTCTTTCTCTGTCTCTCTCTCTGTCTCTTTCTCTCTTCTCTGTGTATCTGTCTGCCTCTCTCTCTCTCTCTCTCTCTGTCTTTCTCTCTCTTTCTCTCTCATGTTTTGAGGCAAGGTCTTGATATATAATATAGTTCAGGCTGGCCTGGTGCTCATGGAAATCCTCCTGCCTCAGCCTCGTGAGTGTCACACCCACCTACTTCCTATTCTGTATGGACACATTTACCCATGGTACTGTGAGGACTGCAGCTGCACCCACCTTATGCCTGTTGTCATTGTGCATCTTGCCTAGGAGGGTCGGAGTATGAGCGGCAGACCATGCTTAAACTTTTCCTGAGGGTTTTATAGTGTATGTTTTAGGGATTTAATTTCTTAGTTTTTTGAAAAAGAAAGGAAAATCCATTTTCCTTTTAGAAGCCTTTTGGAAATTCTGAGACTTGTCTGTCAGTAGTGAGAGGAGCTGTGAGCACTACTGAGCACTGGCACTCTGTCCCCAGGTGTCCCTGCTGTTCTCTCTCTGGGTGGAGACTGTGCGGCCCTACTTGCAGACTGTGGACGAGTGGATTGTGCATGGGCACCTGTGGGACAGCGCCAAGGAGTTCATCATTCAGAGGTGCGTCTGCCCGCAGTGTGGGTGCTGTCTTCCCCGGAGGTCTCCTCGCTCCTCAGCTCGAGCAGTTGGAACGGCAGGGCTGCCTCACCACCGCAGCAGAGGCGTGTGCTGTTGCTGCTTCACAGAGCAGATTAGGTCCCAGTCACTTAGAGGAATGTGGCATCTGTGATCCCAGCAGTCGGGGAGGCTGAAGCAGGCGGAGCCCAAGTTTGACTCCAGCATAAGCAACTTGGTGATTTTGAAAAATAAATAAAATACATTTTAAAGGGGTTGGGGATGTAACCCTGGGTTCCGTTCCCAGTTCACAGCTTTTCATAGCACAGGGTGTTTTCCCCATTTTTTTCCTGCAAACCTTTGCACATACTAAGTGAGCACTCTACCATTGAGCAGCATCCCCTGCTCCCACTTTTTGTTTTGTTTTTATTGTTATTTTGGGAATTTTGGTGGGATGTGACTTTGTTTGTTTAGGTTTTGGTCTTTTGGTTTGGCTTTGAGTTTTTTGGTAGCAACATCTTACTATGCTCTTCATGCTGGCTTTTGAGCAGCTGGTCCCTATCTCACAGTCTCTCAGGGGCTATTTTTTAAATTTTGAAATGGGCTCATTGAGATGCCCATATTGGCCTCAAACTTGTGACCATCCTGCATGAGGCGCCATGCCCAGTGTAAGTTATATATTTCAATGATTTTGAAATACATACTACTTTACACAAGATGAATTTAGGTGAGGGCCAGGGATTTAGCTCAATGGTTCCATTGTCTTGCCTGGTAAGTACAAGGTCCCACATTCGATCCCCAGTACCACATAGCACAGTGCTGGGCATGGTGGCTCACACCTGTAATCCCAGCACTGGGAGGCAACGCAGGAGGCTGACCTGAGCTACACAGTGAGTTTAGGGCTACCCTAAACTGCAAAGTAAGACTTTGTCTCAAAAAAAAAGTATTTAGGTTGTACCAGATTATTTCAGCCATTCCCACTGGAAATTACCAGTAAGATTGAAGATATGAAGGTACTGCAGAATGTTCCTCCAGTATGTTTATTTCTTAGAGTAAACTACTAATTTTTATCTCCAGCATAATATTTAATAAAACAATTACGGGAAATCTTTAAAAAAATATTTTATGATACTGGTAATCAAACTTAAGGCCTTGTATTTGACATCTCCAGCCCAATTAAGGGAAGTCTTAGCCTTTTAGGAGGGGCAGTATTGGGGATCAAATGAAGGCCCTTGTGCTTGTAAGGTAGACATGGCGCTACAGAGCTGGGGTTTTTTTTGTTTTTGTTTTTGTTTTTTGAGACAGGGTCTCGCTTTGTAATTCAGGCTGGCCCTGAGCTCACTATGTAGCCCAGGCTAGCCTCAAACTCACAGCAGTCATCCTGTGACTGACTCCCAAGTGTGGGATTACAGGCATGAGCTACCACACCCCGCACTGCGGTATGTGGTACTGATTGTTGCTGGGCGTGAGTCTGCATGCCCAGTACTGTTGTATGTAGTTACCAGGATCAAACCTGGGCCCCTGTGCTTGTAAGATAGGCGCCAGAACCACTGAGCCAAATCCCTGCCTCAGCCAGACCCTTTATTGATCGATTGATTGACATTTTGATTCGTTTATGACACAGGATATTGGGAAATTGCCTTTGCTGAGCTTAGCGTTGTGTTTCTCCTGCCTCAGCCTCACAGAGAGGTAGGATCAGAGACATGTGCTACTATACATTGCTCAGGTAAATCTTAATCACTCCCAGTGAGAATATTGTGGATGTGTACAGTGTTCTGACTGTCCTAGCTGATGAGTACCCATGGTTTCCTGGTTGAACGCAGCCCAGGTGGGGATCTGTGAGGCCTAGGGACAGTACTCTGCTTAACACATGCAAGGTCTGTTCAGTTCCAGGATTAAAAGGAGAAGGTAGAGAAATCTAGAAAGCACTTTCACAGCACTGTGAAATGGGAAAATCTCCATTCTATTTCAAAAGAGGGTCAGATTAGTCATGTTTGTTTCACTCCCATTTAGGAAACCTGTTTCCATGTATCTACTGCCTGTGGTACATGAAGTGTGTATCTGCTGCTCTCTTTTAGAAAGCTCAGTGTAGACTGCCCTTTGTTGCCCGATGACCTCTTCATTTTACACATAGCTGATTTTCTAGTTTTGTTGAGTATGTGGACAACACTCCTAAGTGAGGACAAGGTGCACTGCTGGTTTAATGAAGATGAGCTAAAGTTTAAGATTCTTTTGGGGCCAGGGATTTAGCTCAGTTGTTCTGTTGTCTGCCTTGCAAGCACAAGGTCGCAAGTTTAATTCCCAGTACCACATACCACAGTACCAGGTGTGGCGGCTCATGCCTGTAATCCCAGCATTCAGGAGGCAGAGGCAGAAAGATTACAGCGAGTGTAAGGCTTGCCTGGGCTACATAGTGAGTTCAGGGCCAGCCTGAACTACGGAAGCGAGACCCTGTCTCAAAAAAATTTCTTCTTAAAATCATATTATAAGGATACACACATATTTACAGCAGCACCATTTATAATAGCTAGATCTTGCAAACAGTGTATATGTCCAACAAACAGATCAATGAGTAAGGAAAATGTACTTACAATGGGTTACTACACTGCCATAAAGAAAGATGACTAGAGGTATTTATAGGTAAATAGATGCAACTTGAGAACATAATGTTAAGTGAGGTAAGTCAGACACCCAAGCTCAAATGTTGTGTGGTTTTTCTTATATGATAAAAACAATATACACACGGGCCGGGGAGTTAGCTCAGTGGTTCCAGCGCCTGTCTCGCAAGCGCAAGGACCCCGGTAACCACATAACAATACTGGGCGTGGAGACCCCACACCCAGCAGCAACCAGTACCACATACCACAGTGCCGGGCGTGGTGGCTCACGCCTGTAATCCCAGCACTCGGGAGGCAGAGGCAGGAGGATTGTGATGTGAGTTTGAGGCTGAGCTCAGGGCCAGCCTGAACCACAAAGCGAGACCCTGTCTCCAAAAAAAAAAACCTAAAAAAAAAATTAAAAAAAAAAAAATTAAAAAAAAAAAAAAAAAAAAAGTAAAGAGAAGTTGAAATAATTCCCAAATACATATTCTCTTGTTTTAAAAATATTTCACTGTGTGTGCTTATTTGTTTTACACTAAAAGCTTATCTTAGTTCCTTGAGAAGAAAGTTTGTATTATTATCTGTGTGTGATTTTTTTTGTTAAGAATCTCGTGGTTTGTCTTTTGTACTTGGACTGTACTCCTACACAGATAATAACTTCTTCCCGGAGCACAGTAATAACTTGGCTTGTGAACACTTCTGTTGGCACACAAGTCAGTTCTCAAAGGCGTCTGACAACCTTCTGTCCCCTTCTCGAGCTGTACATCAGGTGCTACACTTGCCCAAATGTGTAAAGCAAAGTTTGTGATCTGAGGTGCCACTGTATGAAGTGGTTTACTTTTTCATAATGTAAAAAAGTGAGAAAGTTCTGAATCTCCACAGGAATAAAAATGTTCCGGTAAATCACAGAGACTTCTGGTATGCAACTTACACATTGTATAGCGTATCGGAAAAAACAGAGAGTGAGGAGAAGATGAGTGACAACACCAGCGCAAGCTCTGGCAGCGACCAGGGCCCCTCCAGCCGGCAGCACACCATGGTGTCCTTCCTCAAGCCGGTGCTGAAGCAGATCATCATGGCCGGCAAGTCCATGCAGCTGCTGAAGAACCTGCGCTGTGCCGAGGGCCCCTCGAGCCAGGGCGCTGCCCGAGGTACCAGCCTGCCCATTCTCGCCTGACACCTTGAGACCCTCTGTGGCCTTGTCCTTTGTTTTCTTAGAGACCGTCACTGTGAATGACAGGGGAGCCGTGATACTTGATGGGAAATGACTGGGCCTCTGCGGAAGGGCAGGGACAGGAGGCTCCTGCTGCCTGTGCCAAGTCCCTCTGGCAGCACTCCGCCACCCCTAATGCAGCCCAGCATCTAGGGAATTGTGGCAAACACATGAAACTCAAGCATAGGCTTCATAAGAAGTCTTGATATAATTTGTTGCTTTTTTTTTTTTTTGGCAGTATTGGGGATCAAACTCGAGCCCTTGTATTTCTCCCATCCAAGTACTAACCAGGCCTGACCCTGCTTAGCTTCCGAGATCAGATGAGATCAGGCATGTTCAGGGTGGTATGGCCATAGACGGCGCTTGTATTAGGTAGCCACAGTACAGCTTGAACTAAATCCCTGGTTCTCTTTTAATGCAATTTAATTAATTTATTTAAAGGTTTATCAGCTGGCTAAAAAGGCTTTTTAAAAGTATAAATATGACTGTTTCCTTTGGCTTTCAAATCACTTTAATGCTATGTTATTTGATGATGTTTTACCTACTTTAAATATTTTACTTTGCGGAATATTTCCTTTTGTGTTTTTATTCGCGGCACTGGGAATTGAACTCAGAACCTTGCATTGGACACACAGGCACAGTGACAATGAGTTACAGCCCCAGCGCTCCAAGATTTCCTTTTTGACTGGATAATAAACTACAGTGAGCCAGGGTGGTGGCATGTACTCCTAATCTCAGCACTTGGGAACCTGAGGCTGGAGAATCGCCGTGAGACTGAGGCCAGGCTGAGATACATAGTGAGGCTCTGCCTGAAACAGACCGAAACAAGATACGCTGAAATGAGCACCAGCGAGTGCTAGCTGTTTGGTCCAGTGAGACTTGACTGTTGTATGTCTGGTCACAGTTACATACACTGTGGTAGTGACTTACCCTTCAGGTTGCCCACTCTAAATACAACTCCATTATTAACAAAATCAGTGTCTATGCTGTGATATTTAACTGTCAACTTTGTAGTTTCTTAACAGAAAATGTTTTAGTTTGCTCAGCTGTAAAGCCAAAAATAACAGGGAGAGTCTTTGTAGACCAAACCAAAAAAAAGCCAGGCTCTGTTCAGAGTAGATCACTTGGTACTTACTAATATTATGTATGGAAACAGCCTTCCTCTTGCTTGTTTCTCCGTGTCTCAGACTCAGAAAGAAAAAGCCTATACACGCTTTTCCTGGAGTCTGTCCAGTCTCGTCTTCGCTGTGGGGAGGATGCTGCTCCCCAAGTCCTCAGTGAACAACAGGCCACCAAGGAGAACCTGATTAAGATGCAGTCCATTGCAGAAAGGCACCTGGAGCTGGACGATGTTCACGACCCGCTGCTGGCCATTAACTTTGCCAGGTGATGCACACCTGCAAGTGTTCAGTTGAAATAGCATCTGTGCAGTCTTTAGTAACTTGTTTATTCTTGCCAGGTAGGGTTTTCCAGCCTTAACAGCAGAAGTCTTGTAGCCTATCCCTTCCTGAACCAGAGCACGGGAAGACATTGTGTCATCCTGCAGCTGTGCAATTGCTTCCTTTCTGCAGATGTGTGTGGACTTTGCCCTGCCAGCTTGTCTCTGCCCCCCAGCTCCTGGGACTTGTGAGTCCCAGAATGAGCTTGCACAAGCCTGGGCATGTGTCGGGCGTCATAGGTGTCTTAGCTTGGGGCCATTGATGTCCCTTTGTTGCCGTGTATGGTGGCATGTGCTGCACAGAGCCGAGTGGAAGGCCCCAGGCCAGTACCTGATCCCTAAAAATGTGACCTGGGGGTTTGACTTGAGAGATTTCTGTTGACATTAAATAGACTCCTCACATTTTTGCCTTGCAGATTATATTTGGAGCAGAGTGACTTCCATGAGAAGTTTGCTGGTGGTGACATATGTGTGGACAGGTCATCAGAATCTGTGACATGCCAGACTTTCGAGTTAACACTAAGGTCTTGCCTCTACCCACACATTGATAAACAGTATCTAGACTGCTGTGGAAATCTTATGCAGACCCTAAAAAAAGACTACAGGTAAAAGGAGTGATTTCGTTTTAGAGATAACTGTAGTAACTGTACTTAAGGAACAATTGGTTGATCATCTGTTTTTCTCTTTTTTTGCTGCTGAGGGGGAAGTCTAGTTCCTTCCAAAAAACACCTTTAAAACGTATCTTTGGGAGGTATTTTGTTAGTTAGACAGGGTCTTACTATGTAGTCCAGAATGGCCTCTAAAACCATTTTTTCAAGTTAATTTTCTATTGAATTAGGGGTTTCAGTCCCTTCTCCACTGTTGGAACAAAATACCTGACACCCACACTTGTAAGGAGGACAGGTTTGTTCCGCTCATGATTTCATTTCATGCTCGCTAGCTCTGAGGCAGAGCCGAGATGAGAGAAAGACAGAGGGAAGCTGTGTATAGGGGTACACACCCTCCATGCCACTCCCAGAGCCCGCCACCAGCCAGGGCACACCCCTCCCCCCCGGTGCAGTCCGTGCTAAACTTGCAAGTAGGTGGGTGGTTGAGCACTGGAGACATTGGGGACACGGTAGAGCTAAGCCAAGACTTGGGATGGGTGTGTGGTAAACGACCTTCTTTGGAGAGGCCCGGTTCACCAACAGTGTTTTCTTAACTGTGCTATGAAATCCAGTCCTTCATTTCTAAGACTATCTCAAAAGAAATACAAGAAAAAGTAAAAGCTTGATTAAAGGATATCCATCATAAGGGCCGGCAATTTAGCTCAGTGGTTCCAGCACCTGCCTTGCAAGCACAAGGGCCCAGATTCAGTCCCAGGTAACCACATACACAATGCTGGGCATAGTGACTCAGGCCTGTAATCCTAGCACTTGGGAGACAGAGGCAGAAGGATGGCTGAGTTCAGGACCAGCCTGAACTACAAAGCGAGATCCTGTCTCAAAAAAATTCCATCACAAAGTTTGTTATCAGAATGACAAACATAAAATTATTTGGTTAATAGAGGATTAAGTCATTTAAAGTATCTATCGCCTGCGAGTTTGGTAACATTCAGAGAAATTAGGTCGATAGAGTTGTAAATAGTGTGAACTATCCTTACAGCTTAAAAAGTAATGTGTGTAAAATGCATTTTAAGTACTTAAAGAAAAAGACTAGAATTAAATATTCCCAAAGGTGAATAATGGAAAGTCCCTGTGGATGGTGAGATATAGACACATTTTTGCTTAATTTATTTCCCTGACTTTGTCTAGTTTTCTGTAATATTAACAGACCATAACATTTTTTTCTGGTCACTAAAGGAAAACATACTTGTTTTTATTATTGAAGAAAAAAGTCTTTAAGAGGCATTACCGTTCCTAACAGTAGTGTCGACAGTGACCTCTTGCTGAAGACCCAGAGTCCTGCCTTCTGTGCACAAATGTGTCCTGTTGCTTCACTCTCTCCGTGCAGGTTGGTCGAGTACTTGCAGGCCATGAGAAATTTTTTCTTAATGGAAGGTGGAGATACCATGTATGACTTCTACACATCAATTTTTGATAAAATAAGAGAAAAGGAACCCTGGCAGAATGTATCTTTTCTTAACGTCCAGCTCCAAGAAGCAGTAGGACAGCGTTATCCTGAAGATAGTTCACGGTCGGTAAGATGTGGAAGACACCTTTTATTTTAAGTAATTTTTTTTTTTTTTTTTTAGACAGGGTCTCGCTTTGTAGGTCAGGCTGGCCCTGAGCTCAGCCTCCAACTCACATCACAGCAATCCTCCTGCCTCTGCCTCCCGAGTGCTGGGATTACAGGCGTGAGCCACCACGCCCGGCACTGTGGTATGTGGTACTGGTTGCTGCTGGGCATGAGTCTCCATGCCCAGTATTGTTATGTGGTTACCGGGGATCAAACCTGGGCCTTGTGCTTGCAAGACAGGCGCCAGAACCACTGAGCTATATCTCCAGCCCCTATTTTAAGTAATTTAGAGAAATCGTGCCAAGAAGTCTTTTATGAGTTTTTATGTTTATTTTATCCTCTTGTTAGCTTTATGAGTTTTGCTAATTGTTTTACAAATTAGACCAACGCTGGCATGGTGGCATGCATGCCCCTCCTCTCACTTGAGAGGGTGAGGCCGGAGGATTGTTTGAGCCCAGGAATGGAGGCCAGCCTGAGCAACATACCGAGACCCCTGTCTGTCTCAATACAAAAAGAGAAAGAGGGAGAGCAAGGAGGAGGGAGGGAAGGAGAGAAAGAGAAAAAGAATCAATTGAGGCAGCCTCAGTTGCTGCTGTAAATATGTATTTGGCAAGTCAGGATGCACAGCGCCCTGTGGCGGAAACAGCCTTGTCCTCTTGATCTGGCTGTGGAAGTGGCCACGTTCGCTGTGTGCCAGGCTTTCTTGGAAGCCACTCTTAGGTCCCTTCGTCTTTAGCCTGCACAGAGGCCTCTGTCCTCTGCATGGATTTTACAGTTAAACTCCCAGCCTACTCCCCAACTTTACCTTTTTCTCTAGTTATTATCATTTCTTTAATGACTCCATGCTCCTCTTATTTCCTTTCAGTTTTTCATTAGGTAGTTGAGGCTGTCCTTGAACTTGATATATAGCCCAGGCTGACCTCAGACTCTGAGGTCCTCCTGCCTCAGCCTCCTGAGTGCTGGGATTAGAGGCATGTGCAACCATACCCAGTCTGCTTCCTTATTCCTGCAAACAGAATAGCTATACCTCCTTGTTTTCTATCCTTTGACTTTCAGTCTGTGAATTTCTTTTTGAGTTAAACATGTTTATTATATGCAGCACATTGTTGGATCATCATTCTCCCCATTTATTTCTTTTGGTTGTGGATTAAGACCGTTTACATTGATGGTTATAACTGATAGGCATTGTCTTATCCCTGTCATGTTATTTTCTTGTTGTTGCCCCTTCTTTCCTGTTCTTCCTTATATCTAAACCAAAATCCTGTTCTGAAATATATGCTATAAAATATATTTGTTAGTATGTCTGCATTTTATGTAGTATAGTATATTTTTGTAAAGAAATCTTAAAATGTGAATTGCTTTTTGAGTGCATTTTATGTGAACATAATACTGTCATAAACTAAAACTGAAACTTCTTCATTTAGTTTATCTATATCTTTTGAAAATGTTGACATGGCTAAGAAGAAACTACCTGTGCATATTTTAGATGGCTTGACCCTGAGCTACAAGGTAGGTAGTACCACCCCTCCTCAAAGTGCTCTGTGCTAGTCAGACTAAGATACGCGAGTAATATCAGGGACTGTCGGTTGTAACTCTGTTTTGGTTTTCATAGGTTCCATGGCCTGTGGACATTGTTATAAGTTTGGAATGTCAAAAAATTTATAACCAGGTGTTCCTTCTTCTTTTGCAAATAAAATGGGCGAAATATAGTCTGGATGTTTTACTATTTGGTGGTAAGCTTTCTTTTCAACAGGTAAATTATATTTTAATTTGGCCCTGATAAAAAGAGCTTGGTGGGCCAGGGATTTAGCTCAGTGGTTCCGGCACCTGTCTTGCAAGCGCAAGGACCCAGGTTCGATCCCATGTAACTACATACCATACTGGGTGTGGAGACTGATGCCCAACAGCAAGCAGTACCACATACCAGTGCCGGGCGTAGTGGCTCTCGCCTGTCATCCCAGCACTCGGGAGGCAGAGGCAGGAGGATTGCTGTGATGTGAGTTTGAGGCTGAGTTCAGTGCCAGCCTGAACCACAAAGCAAGACCCTGTATCAAAAAACCTAAAAAAAAAAACAAAAAAAAACTTAGGGGAATTTAGCCCAAATAATTGTTATTCTGAGCTTATGCAGAAAAGCTGTTTGAGAAGATTCTGGACTTGTTTGTTGGGTGACCCTGGAAACCTGTAACCCATTTTCCGAGGGTTGTCAGGCTCCCTGGGCAATGTAGGCACCTCTGGCTTGTCCTTCAGCGCTGGGGCCTGGGCAGTGGCTTGAGTCAGTGCCTTTTGCAGCTATGTTTTTCTTTCACTCTTTCGTAGAACTGGCTGATTCTGCTGAAAAATGGAAGCCAAAAAAAGGCCCTGCGTGTGAACAAGATGCAGGTGCTCAGTCTGGAGCCCAGAGGGCGCCCGTGAGACAGCAGGTCCACCGCATGTTTCTCCTCAGAGTGAAGCTCATGCACTTTGTCAACAGTTTGCACAACTATATCATGACGAGGGTTGGTGTCGCTGTGTGGCGAGCTCTTCTTGAGAGTTGGCTCCAGATGTGTTCATAGCCTAGCGTGGTGGTGCACGCCTGTAATCCCTGCACTCAGAAGGCTGAGGCAGGATGATTGCTGTGAGTCCGAGGCCAGCCTGGACTGCATAGTGAGTTCAAGGCCAGCCTGAACAACATAGCAAAACCCTAACTCAAAAAACTGTAGTGATGGGAATACACACACACACAGACACAGATATAGACAGAAGCCACCAAAGTCTAACCCTAGAGAGCAGTCCCTAACCCTAAATTCTCTGAAATTATTTATTATTAAAATGAGTGTTGTCTTTACAACAACTCAACTTGATAATTGCTTTAACTTGGTGCACTTTCTGTGCAGTTTGACAAACTGACCCTTCTGCCAAGAAGCTTGTTGGTCTAAAGCTGGGTGCCTACCTGTATGCAAATGGCCACCCCAGGGATGGGCCCTGCGACCAAGAACACAGCCTGCAGTCATCTGGAGAGGGCCGTGCCTGTGCGGGGCTGGGCAGGGCCAGCGGACGGGAAGGTCCCACGTGCCCCACGTGAGCCCTCGGAGCGCACCTGTGCTGGTTAAGCCTTTTGTCTTTTTCTTCCAAGATTCTTCACAGTACTGGGCTGGAGTTTCAGCATCAAGTTGAGGAAGCCAAAGATTTGGATCAGTTGATTAAAATCCACTATAGGTACTTGTCGACCATCCATGACCGATGTCTGCTGAGAGAAAAGGTACACATGATGTCACACACGCACACCTGCAGAGGGCAGGGCAGCCAGCTGGGCAGTGTCTGTGTGGTGCCTCCAGAGCCTTCTCAGGGGCTGGGTCTTGGGTAGGAGCATGCCTGACTGCTGCCGTGACGTCTGGAACAGACCTGACAGCTGCAGTTGGCTGCCGCAGTTGGCACTCACTGCACGGCACCTGGACTGTTAGAAAGTCTGTCGGCACTGTGGGTCAGTCATAGGCCCTGCAGAGTAGATTGCTGATGCCTAAACTGGTGACCGAAACGGTTGTCCCAGGCTGGCGGTTACCGGCTGGCCCTGCGTGCACCGGGCGTGCTGGGTGCAGGGCCCTGCCGTGCGTGGGCTCATCCCATGAGGGGGACAGCCACCACCCTGGGAGCTCTCTGTGTGATCTCACTGTTAGGGGAGGCACGAGCCCATGATCCATCCACAACGTTGCTTTCCAGGTCAGCTTTGTGAAGGAAGCCATCATGAAGGTGTTGAACCTGGCCCTCATGTTTGCAGAAGGCTGGCAGGTGGGCCTGGGGGCGTGGCAGTGAGTATCTCCCTTGTGATCTTTGTGCACCGAGCTTCTCCACCTCCCCTCTAACAGCTTCGCTCAGGAAGTCTTACCTCCTGGTGACAGTGACATACCATTATAATCAAGAATTAATAATTTGAGTTAACTTTTTCACCTAAACTAGGCAGCACCAAGAATTACACAGTTCTTTTTTCTAACTTTAATTTTTTATTACTACATATTGTTCATACTTATTGATCACATTCATCTTAGGAAATTTGTTCAGTTCTTTTAGGAGAGGTAAAACAGTTAAGAAAAATTCAAAGTCTTAATTAGGCAATTAGAATATATTTGAATATACAAAAGTAGAGACAGAGTAACAAGCATGTGTGGCCTGCACTGTGCTTCAGCAGTTTCTTGTGATGACCAGTTCTGTGTCAGGTCTTCCCCTAACTCCCTCACACACAGTTCCAAATGACTTCGAAGTGAATTCTGTCCCTGGAGGAAGCGGAGGCAGGAGAATTATACATGCAAGCCCAGCCTAAGCAACTTAGTAACTCACTGTGAGCCTGTTACAAAGTAAAAAATAAATAGAAGAAATGTGGGGATGTAATTCCATGGGAAGGCCCTGGGTTTGATCTCCAGAATCCCCAAAATAAAAAACTGAGTTCAGGGGGCCGGGGAGTTAGCTCAGTGGTTCCGGCGCCTGTCTTGCAAGTGCAAGGGCCCGGGTTCAATTCCCTGGTAACCACATAACAATACTGGGTGTGGAGACCCACACCCAGCAGCAACCAGCACCACATACCACAGTGCCGGGCGTGGTGGCTCACGCCTGTAATCCCAGCACTCGGGAGGCAGAGGCAGGAGGATTGTGATGTGAGTTTGAGGCTGAGCTCGGGGCCAGCCTGAACCACAAAGCGAGACCCTGTCTCAAAAAACCTA
>PVIR01022940.1:0-10055 GCA_004026965.1 Petromus typicus | reverse complement strand
CTGAGTTCGGGACATCATGCTAGGCAATGGTCCAAAGTTGTGTTTGTATGAACTCAGAAGGGTACTGTGTTGTAGTTTCAGTGTTATTCATGTTTCCACGCAGAACACAGGCGCTTGAAGGCACTGGGCAACTGAGGCCCCCGAGCCCTTTCTCCCCGCCTAGCAGGGCCAACTCTGCTGTCTTTGTTTTGTTTGGTTTTTCGTTTTGGTGCTGGGCATCAGACCCAGGGCCTCCTCCATCCTAGGCACACTGCGCCACTGAGTTACATGCCTGCCCCCACTGTCTTCTACTAGTAATTTGAGTATATGGTCCGGTATTTCGGCCTAGTCTTATGTATAAAATGCTAAAGTAAAAGTGCGTGTTGGGGGCTGGGGATTTAGCTCAAGTGATACCATACGTACCTTGGAAGCCCAAAGGCCCGAGTTTGATCCCTGTTACTGCAAAAAAACCCCACAAAAACGTGCATGTCTGTCAGACTGGGTTTTTTATGACAAGAACTTGTACCTAAGTCCATGTCAGTAAAGAGGTGAGGGTTCACTGTCATGTCCTTCAAGACCTTAACCTGGGAAGGAAGAAATGAGAGTGGATCACATTTATCACAGCAGGGGTGAAGGCTGTCTTGCTTTATTATTACAACTCTCTCCGAGTGTGCCAACATACTTCCTCTTTTCACATCACTGTGGAGGGAGGAAAAACTCGCTGCTGCCGAGCTTCAGCTGTTGGAGTTTCCTCGACAAACCGTGAGGGACAAGTGGGGAGGAGGGAAACCAGACAGGCCCCGTGGCTGTCAGAGAAGCGGAGGCGAGCGGCCCTGACCCCGCGAGAGCAGGACGGGGAGAGCAGCAGGTGCGCCTGGCTGAGCACCGTGCGTTACGTGCACTGAATAATTGTTAAGTGTTTCCAAGCAAGGGTTTTATGGCCGTATTTTGAATGAAGTATCTACACATTTATGAAATATTCACAACTGAAATGCTTTGATGTCTCAAATTTTCTTGTAAGCACTATGTTAGGCTGAGAGGTACAAGCAAAGGGGCTCAGGACAGATGCCTCCCAGAGGTGTAGTGAATACACAAATATCCTTGTGTAGTTGCCTCTTGTGTATGTTGGGCATTTCCTATTTTAAAATGTATTCCCAGCACTGCACAGAAAGAGTGTTTAAAGTTCAAGCCCAGCCTAAGAACTTAGCAACACCCAGTCTCAAAATAGTAAAAGGGATAGAGTTTTAGCTAAGTGCAGAGACCTAGTGCCACCAGAAATTAAGAACACACACAAGCCACTTAGACTGAGGCAAGAGGATTGCAAGTCTGAGGCCAACCTGTGCAACTTACTGAGACCCTATCTAAAAATTTAAAAATGTTTAAAGAGCTAGAAATACAGAGTGCTCTTGGTGAATTACACACATACACACATGGAGCTTTTTTATAATTGCAAATTTAAGGATTTTTGTATCCTTGATGTAAAGTTCTTTATTCAGAGAATATATGCTTGTAAAAAATGCAAATATAGCCAGGTGTGGTGGTGCATGCCTCTTAAGTCCAGCAGTTGGGAGGCTGAGGCAGAAGGGTCACCTCGAGTTTGAGGCCAGCCTGGACTACATAGAGAGTTGAGGGCCAGCCTGATGTACAAAGACTCTGTCTCAAAAAAACTAAAAATAAATGACTATATAAATAAATAGAATTGTATACAACTGAGGGAAAAAGCAGTAGTTCTTGAAAGTGAATACTTTCTGAAAAAGCAGTTTTATATATTACTGGATTTTGTATCTTAAAGCTGGATATTTTACATATTTGTTTTATAATTTTCAGATTTAGAATTGCAAATAATTTCAAAGCATATTTGAAATTTGTAGCCAAGCTATTAGCCCATGATACTTACATAATTTGAAATTTGCTTTCTTTCCTAGAATGGAATCTATTGAGAAAATGGAGTCTGATTTTAAGAATTGCCATATGTTCCTTGTAACCATTCTAAACAAAGCTGTCTGCAGAGGGTCTTTTCCCCACTGTAAGTAGGTGGGCTGTGGGGCTGTGACTGGTAGCTAAGTGTCATCCTAGTGATCACGTGACAAATTTAAATTTCTCACCATTCTCCAAACAACGTCTCTTAGCAATTTGCTATTCTTTGTTTTCTCAGAATTACGGGAGGTGAGTGATTATAAAATGGAAATCTCTAGGACTATAAAGCTCTAGCTTCTGTGGTACCATGTGCTACAGTGGTGGATTCCTAACCTTGAAAGAGAACAGAGCTGGCAGAGCACATTTGTTGCTCTGCCCTTGTAACCATCTAAGAGATGGGATTTTTTAAATCAGTTCTAAACTTGCAGAGCTGCGTGTACCCCAAACTAAAGTGCTCCTGGCTGGTCACAGCAGTGTGAGCCAGAGACTCCTGGGTGTGTCCAGTGGGAAGGCCAGGTCTGTGGTCTCTGCCTGGTTGTAGTAAAGAGTGTAGGCATGGTTAGTCTCTACCCAGTTCGGCCATAATCACACGGTAGAACTCAGCACCTTACGGGGCTCTGCCCCCTCACTGCGCTCGATCACTCGCTGTGTGGAGGAGACACGTGTGCCCTGTGACCCCCATCCTCCCATCCTCCTGTCCTCCGTCGGGCTGCTGGGCAAGGATCTGCAGGCGCTGTTCTCCCCTCCCGACTTCCATGCAGCTCGCTTCAGTGCTGGATCTAAATTCACACTATGTGGGGCGAAGGTGTTGCGTTCAGCAAAATAGCTGTAGTCTTTGTTTTCAAAATTAAAGCTATCTGAACCAGCAGTATTATACTGACTTTGCTGTTTATGTTTTGCAAGTGCAGACAGTTGACTTTATGATGTTTAATATACCTGTTAACTAAACATAGGACGCATGTTTACTTTGCAGTTTTGAATTTATCATAGCCATATGCATACATTTCAATACGCTTGAGCCTATTTTTTAACTATTTGTTTTCTCTTTACAGTGGAGTCTCTGGCACTGTCACTCATGGCTGGCATGGAACAGAATTAAATATCTGCAGTATAATATGCCTGACACTTCATCTTCACACACGAACATTTTCAGTGTATGCAGCTGAAAAGGAGAATCTTATTTTAGTTCTGTTGTTTGTTTGTTTGTTTGTTTGTTTTGGTGTCAGAGATCAAACTTGGGACCCCGTGCTTGTGGGGCAGATGCCAGAAACACTGAGCTAAATTCTTGGCTGATTTTGGTTCATTTTAAAAACTTGCTGAGAGACAGTTTGTGATTTCTCTGGAAAGTACATAGAGCTGTGTAAATAAGATTGTGTAAATAATGTAGAGTGTATATAGGCTATTTACTTTTATATTTCCTGCCATAATCTATAGATTTATGATATTGGTACCTTTAAATAAAAATTAAATACCTTTAGAAAATTAATTGTTGATATTAAAAATAAGTTAATCCTTTTTTGTTCTGGTGGTCTTGTCTAAGACAGGGCTTACTATGTAGTTTAGGGTGGCACTGAACTCGCTTTGCAGTCCATGCTGACCTCAGACTCACCAGTCCTCCTGCCTCTCTGCCTCCCAAACGCTGGGATAACAAGTGTGTGCCAGCGCACCTGGCAAGTCAGTAATAAAAATAGTCTTTTACTCTTTGTTCGTGCCTGTACCTTGGTCACAGGAGTCTTTTTATATAGCGTGTTGCATTTCATCTTCCCTAAAAGTTATCCTAGAGTTAGCCTAGATATAGTTATGCCTTTTGTGTGCACAGGACATTCCCAAAATGAAAAATACCAAATACTGTCAATGAATACAGCCAAGTTCACTCAGGTTTAACTATCAGTGCATACTGTTGTTTGGCATTTTCGAGGAATTTTTGTGAGCTAACCAGTTAAGTCTCAAAATTATGCTTCTCATTCAATTTTCCACATTTCCTTCATGTATTTTTAATGTATCTATTAGTGACATCTCTGGGAAATGTAAGTGAAGAAACAGAAAAAATGCATCAGGCATGACTGGAAAATACACTGTATGTTTAAGTTGTTTTAGTTGCAGTGCAAGCCATACTGCAGAGAAGCCCCACAGGATACTCTTCCTCACCCTCACTGAGCACATCATTCTCCCGCTTTCTGAGACAGCTCGTAAGTCTTTTTTTTTTTTTTTTTTAGGTTTTTTTTTTTTTTTTTTTAGGTTTTTTGAGACAGGGTTTCGCTTTGTGGTTCAGGCTGGCCCTGAGCTCAGCCTCAGACTCACATCACAGCAATCCTCCTGCCTCTACCTCCCGAGTGCTGGGATTACAGGCATGAGCCACCACGCCCGGCACTGTGGTATGTGGTACTGTTTGCTGCTGGGCGTGAGTCTCCACGCCCAGTATTGTATGTGGTTACCGGGGAATCGAACCCGGGCCCTTCTGCTTGCAAGACAGGCGCCGGAACCACTGAGCTAACTCCCCGGCCCCTGTCTTTAAGTCTCTTGTATAACAGTGTAGCCACTTCTACTTTCCTCTACTTTCACGCTGTATCTGTATATGTATTTTTTCCCTCCAGCTTTCTACTTTCAGCCTATTTGTATCTTTAGATTTTGCTTTGTTTTTTGTCTTTGTTCTACAATAGTGGAGATAAAACTAGGGCCTCACCTGTGCTAGATAAGAGCTCTTGCCCTGAGCTGCATTTCCAGCCACTCTTTGTGGCATTAAATTTAAAGTTTGTCAGAAATGGTGGTGCACACCTGTAATCTCAGCACTAGGGAGGCTAAAGCAGGAGGATCACCATGAGTCTGAGGCCAGCCTGAACTACATAGTGAGGCCTTGTCTCAAAAAACGAGGGCCAGAGATTTAGCTCAGTGGTTCTAAAGCCTGCTTTGCAAGCTCAAGGTCCCGAGTTCAATCTTTAGTAACCACACAATCCCAGGTGTGGTGACTAACACCTGTAATCCCAGCACTCAAGAGGAAGAAGGAGGAGGATGGCTGTGAGTTTGAGGCTGCGCTCAGAACCAACTTAACTAAAAAAAAAAAAAAAAATCAAAATAAAGTAAAATAGAATATGTCTCCTGGCAAAGCAGGCAGTTCTTTTTTTTTTTTTTTTTTTTAGGTTTTTTTGAGACAGGGTCTCGCTTTTGTGGTTCAGGCTGGCCCCGAGCTCAGCCTCAAACTCACATCACAATCCTCCTGCCTCTGCCTCCCGAGTGCTGGGATTACAGGCGTGAGCCACCACGCCCAGCACTGTGGTATGTGGTACTAATTGCTGCTGGGTGTGGGTCTCCACACCCAGTATTGTTATGTGGTTACCGGGGAATCGAACCCGGGCCCTTGCGCTTGCAAGACAGGTGCCGGAACCACTGAGCTAACTCCCAGGCCCTTTTTTTTTTTTTTGAGACAATGTCTTGCTTTGTAGTTCAGGCTGGCCCTGAGCTCAGCCTCAAACTCACATCACAGCAATCCTCCTGCCTCTGCCTCCTGAGTGCTGGGATTACAGGCATGAGCCACTTGTGGTATGTGGTACTGATTGCTGCTGGGCGTGAGTCTGCATGATGAGGGGATCGAGCCCAGGTCCTTGCACTTGCAAGACAGGCACTGGAACCACTGAGCTAAATCTGCAGCCCTAGTTCAATTTTTTTTCAAATGTAATCTGCAAATCCATGAGTCTCCATGCTTTGAACTGGAAAGTATAACTTATTGGCGTTTACTGTAATATATTATTACTGATAAGATAGGCTTTATGTTTCCCTATTTGTTTTCTAAGTCAATGTTTTATATATATTTTTGCGGTACCACGGATTAAACTTGGGACCTTACATTTTTGAGGCAGACACCGGAACCCCTGAACCAAATCCCTGTCCATGCGGTTTACAAGTCCTATTTCTCTCTCTTCTTTGGTATTCTGTTTCTTCACCGCTGCCTTTGTGTAAAATACATGTTTTTATTTCATATCATTCCTTTTCTGTATGTGCATATATTGTTTGAGACAGGATCTCTCTTGGTAGTTCAGGTTGACCTTGAAGTCATCATGTAGCCCAGGTTAGCCTTGAACTCACAGGGTTAACCGGGGATCGAACTTGGGACCTTGTGTTTGTCAGGCAGACGCCAGAACCACTGAGCTAAATCCCTGCCCCTTTCTCTGTATATTTTTGAAGAGCTTTTTGTTGGTTTGTCTAGGGATTGCAGTTAACATCATGACAAAAATGTAGTTTAGATCCTTAGAATAGAAAAGCATCCTGTATCCAAGTTAGGGGCATATATAATGACATGTATCCCCCTTGATAGCATACTCGGAGTATTTTTATTCCGTCTCCTAGGCACACTCCACTCCACTGAAGCCCAGGTCTCTGCAACCTTTCTGTGTCCCTGCTGTTGCCTTTGCCAGGATGTCATGCAGTTAAAATCATGCTATATTAAGTAACAAGTATCTGTGACAAATACCTGAACAGGAAGAAAGTTTCTCCTGGCTCGTGGTTTCACAGGTTTGCTTTGGTGATGTTGAGGCAGGGGGTGCATGAGGAGCACGACTGGTCAGCGCGGTGCTGGGAGGCAGCCTGTGGAAAGGGCGGGCCCTCGTATCGCTGCCAGCGGCACCCGCCTCCCAGTGACCTCCCTTTCTCTGCCGACCCCACTCCAGAAAGGCCCACGTCCTCACAGCAGTACTGCAGTCAGGGACAGTCCTGGACAGATGCTGACACATACCATCTCTAGTCATTTTGGATTGGCTTCAGTTAGTAATGTGCACTGACGCTTCTTCTACGTTTGTTTGTCTGTCTGTCTTTGTCTTTTAAGACAAGGTATTTTATTTAGTTCAGGCTGGCGTTGAACTATGTAGCACTCGAACTTGGGGTGATCCTCCTGCTTCAGCCCCCTGAGTGCTAGGATTACAGGTGTGTACCCATCACAAACAGATGCTGTGTATTTTTGTGGCTTGCTAGGTCATATCTTTTTAATGCCAAATAATGTCCCATTTTCTGAATGTACTATACTTCTTCACTTACAGAAGAACATCCTGGTTACTTCCAAGATCTACAGCTAGGAACAGACCTGGTATAAACATCCATGCACAAGTTCTGTGTAAACACATTTTCAACTCCAAATAAGTGGCAAGGAACACAGGTGCTAGATTATATGGTAAGAGTGCTGGGCCTCAAGGAATGTTTCACACGTAAGTGTAGGAAAGAGTATCCTGTAGGTGCTTTGACACAGATCTCGCCAAGAGATAGGTGTTAGAACAGTTTTCACAGAAATGTTTTAAGGAGTAAAATTTTTCCAGACAGAGATTGCAAGTGTCTTCCCAGAATTTTCCACAATAATCAGGGGGAAAAAAATGTACAGGGTTGGGGATTTAGCTCAGTGGCTCTGGTGTCCGCCTGGCAAGCACAAGGTCCTGAGTTTGATCCCCGGTACCACATACAATAATGCCGGGCGTGGTGGCTCACGCCTGTAATCCCAGCACTCAGGAGGCAGAGGCAGGAGGACTGCTGTGAGTCCCAGGCTCACCTGGGCTGCACAGTGAGCTCAGGGCCAGCCTGAACTACAAAGCCAGACCCTGTCTCCAAAAAAAATGTGCAGAGACAGGACACTCAGGCACACCAGATAAAGAAACACGCTCTGGCAGTGATGAACTTGGACTGCCCTGCACACAGACACGACAGAGCCGGAGTTCACCCGGGAGGAGCGACTGGAGTGTGGAAGTGACCGGAACCCGCTGGCAGCACAGACCCACAGAGCCCTGGCCACTTCAGTCATAGCGGCTTCTGAAACCCCGCAATGGAGCCAGTGTCTCACGGTGGAGCCCTCGGTCCCTGCACCTGTGTGGGCCCGTCCAGCTGCAGCATGTGCAGAATCCCTGCACTGGTCCCCTCACTGGTGGAGCGAGGCTAGTACGCGGGAGAGACCAAGAGAAAGCACTGGAACTGCCTCCTAGAAAATGGTAAATGGAAAGCAGTCGCACGTCCTGGGGCCCCGCAGGTGTCATTACCGTCCTCGAGAACTTCAGAGATGGAGCCAGCTGTGATGGTGCGTGCCTACAATCCAGCCCTCAGGAGGCTGAGGCAGGAGGACTGTTAGGAATTCGAGGCCAGCCTGGGCAACATGGTGAGCTCAAGGCCAGCCTGAGCCGTTGTCTCAGAAAATTGAAAGAATGAATAAAAGCACGCAGGGGTGCTGACTCTCCCCGCCCCTTGACGTCCGTGAACTCTGTGGGTAGGGCTGCAGAGAGGGATTGCTGCAGCCCTCACCAGTGCTGGCTCGTCGTTGCTGTAACAGATAAGAGTTCCTTCGTGAACAGATTGACCTGTCCTCTGGTACCTGGTGTGCAGCTGTTAGTCTGGCAAACATCTCTTTTTCTTTTTTCTTTTTCTCTGAGTACCAGAGATCAAACTCAGGACCTTATACTATGCTAGGCAGGTTCAGTGCCACTGAACCTTATCCTGGCCTCTTTTTTTTCTTCTATCAGGCTCACCCGAAGGACTGTGCCTCTGTCTGGCAAGACTGCAGTATTCTCATTGCCTTCTTGGGTATGGCAGCCCTCTCCGCCTGTAGATGTCCCAGTGCGGGGCGTGACCAAGACCATGGATGTGATTAAACCCATAGCCAAAGGACATCGGGGGATTATAGCTGGGGCCCGTGCTGGTCAAGTCAGGCTCGGGCTGAGGCTGCCTAGGAGGAAGGACGTCAGTGAAGATGTGGGGGGAACAGTGCCCCCAGGAGGCCTCCTTGCTAGTCACCCTGAAGCACGACTGTCTCAGACTAGAGTAGGAGGAGAACTGAAATTGCAGATCAATTAAGGGTGCAAGTCCACTGACTTTATTTTTCAGATTTCTTAAATTTTGAAAAACTAATACACATTTATAGTACATAATGATCACATCCGTTGTGGGGAGCTGGTAAATGGATATAACATCTCAGTTATTTTTTTTTTAATTTTTTTTTTTTTTTTTAGGTTTTTTGAGACAGGGTCTCGCTTTTGTGGTTCAGGCTGGCCCCGAGCTCAGCCTCAAACTCACATCACAATCCTCCTGCCTCTGCCTCCCGAGTGCTGGGATGACAGGCGTGAGCCACCACGCCCAGCACTGTGGTATGTGGTACTGGTTGCTGCTGGGGTGAGTCTCCATGCCCAGTATTGTATGTGGTTACCGGGGAATCGAACCCGGGCCCTTGCGCTTGCAAGACAGGCGCCAGAACCACTGGGCTAACTCCCCGGCCCTCAGTTATTTTTTTCACCTTCCTGTCCATTCCCATTTGTTTTTAAACTTTTGTTGCCAGCATCAGATGTGATTTATTTTATAAATCTTCATCAAATTAATTATTGTAAACATAGGTTAATAGCCAGACTAACAGGTCAAAAAGCCTAGGAAACATATTAAATAATTACACTAAATCAAGGTACAATTTTAGATACATTGGCCATGTGGGATTACAATAACTCTCTCTCTCTCTCTCTCTCTGTCTTCCTGTCTATCTTCTGTTTGGGCTTTATTTATATATTGAGTTTCTAAGAGAAACCATGTGATATTTAAGATTATGTGCCTGAATTCCTTCACTTAATATTATGGTTTCAAGGTCCACATATTTTCGTACAAGTGACTGAAGTTTATCCTTATTTATGGCAAAGTATTTCTCCATTGTGTGTAAAATACCACATTTTCTTTAATCATCTTTTCAAGGATGTACAGGCTGCTTCCTCTTTTTTCTCCTCTGTGGTACCAGGGATTGAACTCAGGACCTTGCATTTCTGAGGCAGGCATGGTGCCACTCAGCTAAATCCTCAGCCATTGCTTCCAAGATTCAGCTATTACGAATCGTGTTGGTAGCGTCAGGGAGTAGCTCAGTGGAGCTGTGGCTGCTGGGCAACATCTTTAAATTGGAGAAGGAATAGTGTTTTTGAGTTCTTTGTATTCCTTTGTCACAGGAGTAGCAGGCAAAATTTTCCGGGCCGGGGAGTTAGCTCAGTGGTTCCGGCGCCTGTCTCGCAAGCGCAAGGACCCGGGTTCGATTCCCCGGTAACCACATAACAATACTGGGTGTGGAGACCCACACCAAGCAGCAACCAGTACCACATACCACAGTGCCGGGCGTGGTGGCTCACGCCTGTCATCCCAGCACTCGGGAGGCAGAGGCAGGAGGATTG
>PVIR01022939.1:0-27623 GCA_004026965.1 Petromus typicus | reverse complement strand
GCAGACTCGGTGCTGCAGTCGCCGTTTCCCGAGCCGCCCGCTGCTAAACTCAGTCCCTGGGCGCTCTTCCGGCATGGGCCTGGAGACAAGTAAGCTCCAGACCCGGCGCAGATTCAGTGACGCAGACTCAGTGCAGCAGTCACCGCTTCCCGAGCCGCCCGCTGCTAACCTCAGTCCCTGGGCGCTCCTCCGGCGTGGGCCTGGAGACAAGCAAACTCTCTCCACAGTTTCTTGAAGTATCATTGGCTTCATTTCCATTTGTTAAAAAAATAAAAGGAGACTGGGAGATGGTAATGTTTATCAACTGCAAGACAACTGCTGTTAGACCCTAACTGTTCTGTTACCTGCCCAACAGGTCTGATACAGCTGTTTTCTTCATTTGTTTTCCTAGGTCAGAGACCATCTCTACTCCATTGCAGCAACCATGACAATTTTGCCTTCAGTGTCATAATTTGAACTGTTGTCCCAAGATAAAGGGATTGTTGGTGTGGAGATAAAATATTCAAAGTATTTAAATATTTTTCAAGAAGTGAATTGAAAACCAAAACATTTGCCACATAAATACCATTTGTGGGGCCGGAGAGTTAGCTCAGTGGTTCTAGTGCCTGTCTTGCAAGCTCAAGGGCCTGGGTTTGATTCTCTGGTAACCACATACAATACTGGGTGTGGAGACTCACACTGAGCAGCAATCAGAACCACATACCACAGTGCTGGGCGTGGTGGGTCACGCCTGGAATCCCAGCACTCAGGAGGCAGAAGCAGGAGGATTGCTGCGAAGTGAGTTTGAGGCTGAGCTCAGGGCCAGCCTGAACTACAAAGTGAGACCCTGTCTCAAAAAAAAAAAAAAAACATTTGTGTTCACCTGTCTGTGACTGGACTTTGAAGAATGCACATGCTATTTATTAGCATTCTCTGATATTTCTGTGAAAATTATGAATTGAATGTAAATATTTTAATCAAGTTCAGTTTCATTACAACTAAAAGACTCAAGGTCTCAAGTTTCACTGGTCTCTAGGCTTTGTAAAATTAGAAATGAGAGAGAAAAAAAGTAAATTGACTTAAATACCAGTCACTATTTTCTCAAATTCTTCAAACAGAAACCCTTCTTAAGTTTCAAGTGAAAAAGTAGGTTTGTATAAAAAGAGTTTTTGGATGTCATGAATATTTTCTTAAGGCCGGGTTTTGTGTCTGCCCGTGTAAAGTTGGATCACAGGGTCTAGAAAGAGGACATGCTGAGTGGAAATGGGAAAGGAAATACCCAGGACATGAGCGATTTTAACGGTTGTCCTTTTACGGATGATGGGCCTCCCCTTTCAGTTTGCTCTTTGAGTTTAGCATTTGAAGAACAAAATTATGATGTTACATTCCCTTGAGAATAGTCTAATTTAGATTAACATGGCCCCTGGATTCATGAAGTCTTAATTAGAAAAAGCTTGAAGATTAACCAAACTAACCATTTTCCAAACACTGACTTGAAAGAATTTTTCACTATAATATGTGGTTTCACAGAGCATGTAAGATTTTTAGCTTCTGAAATAATCTGAGTGATACGCAATAAATATCCTTAGAAAACTAGATAAATGTATACATACACATATAATATTGGATCAGATTATTTAAAATAGTTTATGCAATCTAAAGAACAGAAATAATACATAAACATAAATATCCACTTTTTTATTCAATTGAGAGTTTAATTTTATTTTAGAGGTCATAATTTGTTGAAAAAATGTAACTAACATCATATCACACTTGGTTCTGTGAATTTCATTGATTGAAACATACATTTTAAAATATATATTATGATATGAGAAACAACTAGCACTATGGCCTGATCAGCAGGACTTTTGCCCTATACTTTAACAATAGTCAATTGGTTTAATTTTGTAACTCTTTCATCTTATTTCTAGTTCTACAGATAAGAAGAGATTCAAACTGTAATTTGAAAAGTCTGCAAATAGCATATTATATGCAGGGTAATTTTTCCCCATAATCCAGGGCCATGTTTAATAATCATTACATTGGTTTATGTTTCTCAAATTGATTTTTGAAGTACTAAATATACACAAAAATTTTGATCTGATGAAGGGAAAATTGAACAAAATTTGCAGAATTATGTCATTATGCCCCTAATTTCCTTATTGCATTTCAACATCAGTGTTCCTTGTGCTTCCTGTCTTTAACAAATGGTCAATTATGGATATAAATAAAAGAATATTTGACTCAGAATTTTGAAAAGCAATGTGCTGCTTAAAACTAATGTGTGGTTATCGACTGAGGGAGAAGTTAAGTGACTAAAGCTTGAGCCAGCTCACTTGACTTTCTCTAAGCAATGAATATATTCACAGACACATAGGAGGTTATTAAACTTTCCCTGTTAGAGGAAATAATTCTAAATCATTGTTTTACTTTAACTAAGTAATAAAAATTGCAATGGATAATAATATTATATTGGTTTGTTATCAATGGTAAATCTACGAACCAGTGGTTTTGGAAAAACTCTTCCAGATTAAGCTTTTCCATGACCTCCAAAGGTGTCCAAGGGTCGATGCCTTTGTCACATGTGTATAGGGAGTTTGATGTTCACTAGGGAAATAGTTCACTTATATTTGTTTTATGTTATCATTTTTATTGACATTAGTTTATTAATCATTATTTATCATTATCAATTTTAATGTGGAAATGATTCATATCATCTCAATTGTTGGAATAGTAAAGAAAATTCAGCTTCTCTCCCTAGGATGACTATGTTTTATAACTAAGATCAGCACTCTATTACATTTTGAAGTAAAAAGTCGCTTTGGTGATAAATTCTATTATGAAGATTATTACTACTTTCTTCTCTGGTGGTGTCCTAAATTTTTTTACTTAGTCTTTGAATACTAAACATTTCATTATCTTGTACCAGTCTACATTTTTAAAAGTATCAGAAATTCAGATGTAGATTTACAAAAAATAGTGATTAATATTTGGGACTCAAAAGATGATATTAGAGTGTGAATATGAAGTAAGAAATGACACAGTGGTCATCTGATTGCTCAGTATTTTGCTCATTGAGGAACTCAATGTGAAGCTCTCAGCTTCCAAGTTTAGTTGTATTAACTTTGTATCATGTGCATGTATCCAAATCCAGAAGGAAACTAGAAATCACAAAATACTGAAAATAAATGAAAAGACTCAGAATGGACTACACAAGGGGTCAAAGAGCTAGGAGTGCAAAGTGAGGCCGGGTAGGCAGGCTGGAGACTATCACCAACAGGAGGCTGGTCCTAACCCCTGAATGGAGGGCAGATGACTTGGTTTCCAGACATTTGGCAGGACTCATCTTCTGTACCCAAACTATGAAGGAAATTAGGCCACAACTGAAGATGCTACCCAGGGCAAGTTAGACAAGAACAGAGATTCCTTGGCTTCTTCCACTTCTTTCCCTCCCATTTCCTGATGAATCATATTAACCAGGATAAGATAGAAGAAATACCTACTTCCTGACCCTCTTCTTCCTCTTACCCGTCAGAAGACACTCTTGTTGTAAAGTGCACTTGTAAGGCAGCCTCCGGTCATATTGATACATGTTATCCTTTTCTGTACAAAGAGACAATGCTATTATTCTCTTTCTCAGACTGTGATGTATATTATGCAAAATATGTTCATACATTTATGTGGCACCTACTTATGGAAGACATGCTTTCCTCATATCTTGAGGAAAGAAGCCATTGTTCCATTTGAAGTGTCTGGAATATCATCTGGTATATACAGTGGATGAACTGCACTGTGGAAGAGGTACCTTACTGACTCCCATAATTAAATGATAACTGAATGACTAATGATCAATATCCTGGATAACAATACCTTTAGCTAATGACTACACACCTTCAGGTCTTTCACTTGAAGAGCTATTGCTACTGTTTTCCTACATGAAAAACCCATTCTGCTCTTGTACAGATTCAACCCTCAATATCCAGTGGCTGGCTATCTGGAAGAAAAATCTGCATGGTCCATGATCAGACTATGAAGTATAGCTCTTTCTTCATATGCATATGGGCATGCACATACAAATACAAGCATACACAACCCAAAAATTGTCTCTATTGATAATTCTGGTAGATTCACATTGATTTCATTTTCAATCCAAGAACCAGTGAATGCCTGCTTGGTTAATATGTATAAAGGGAAAGTCTTGCTGCATATCTACTAGATAATTCCTGAGAATCACAGTCTTTACTAGATATCATTAAATTATAAGCCATGTTCTGTTGAAAACCTTTAAAATACATTTCTTAAAATCATGTCTGCAGTAAGTTCTGTAAAGAAACATTGGATCTCTTGGTTCTCTTCCTACTTATTTCTCTACTTAGCACATGTTAACTCTACACCTGTCCTTTCCGAGTAGGTGGACAACACATAGATAAAAAGAAGTGTTTTTGAATGTGGCTCTCAAGAAACACAAGGAATTCAGGGCTTTACAGAAAGTGAAACACAAAAGCACACAGTTACCTGAACCATGTGCAAACTGCTCTCATACATGTGGACATAAAATGTGTGAGGAGAGGATTACAGAGGCTTCACACAGGGTTTTGCGCTTGGGCTAATGGGGATGAGGATCATACTCTGGGTAAGGAAGATTTACAAAGATTTGAATGCACAGGAAAACTACACCGATACTGCTGTTATTGGATGATGTGTAGGGGAAGAAGTCCCAGGAATGAAACAAAGAGATAGGCAGAGGAGAAGATGAAATTCCTTACTTGTCAGGTTAAGCAGTTAGGAATTATATTTTGTGAGTCACGAGAAGACATTGAATAGTTTTGAACAGAGCCAAAAAATATATTAAAGATCTATTAGTAGTGAGGGAAATGGATTGAAGTAGAGATTAAGTTTAAAAGTAGGAAATCTAATTAGAAATAAATGTGAATAATCAATGAGGAGTCTTCTATTTCAAACTCCTTAAGCAGATTTTATGTTAAGAGCTAGTCAGAATGAAACTAGCCAGTGGGCATAAACAGAAGAACAATGTGGCCGTGGCCCAGCCCTTGTGGAATCAGAGTTCACTGGTTGTAGAGTAAGGTGATGTGCAGGCTATAGCAGTTACGGTGGGGGATTAAACACAAGAGTAATTAATTAGAGCGTGCATGAAATTGGACTTTCAGACAATGGTGCCTGGAAAGGGTGGAGACACCTAGGATGCTACTATGGGTTGAGTTATGTCTCCTCATCTCTCATAGTGAATAGTCCAAAGTCCCAGACCTATGAACCTGAGGAAGTGTCCTTTCATGGAAATACAATCATTGTGGATGTAAATAAGATGGCGACCTACATAGGATGGGGCTCCTATTCAATGTGATGGCAGTGTCTACAGAAAGAACTGCAAACACAGGGGCATACAGAGGGTGCTCTATGAGTACAAGAGCAGAAGGTGGGTTTGAGGTCTACATTCCAAGAGGAAACAGGAAAAGTTGGCAGCAAACCACCTGAAACTAAGAGAGATCTAAAACAAACTTCCCCTTCCTGCCTCCAATGGGAACCAACCCTGCCAACACTTTGTTGTTGAACTTTTGTAGCCTGAAGAACTGTAAGACAATAAATTCCTGGATGGATTAAAAATTCCAGGTTATGATACTTTGTTAAGGCACTTCCAGTGTCCTTCTGAGTTCCCCAGGCTGGGCCATTTTATTCCATAGTTAGGAACATGACGTGAACTTGATTCCTCATGTGTCATTACCACGGGAGCTCCCTTTTTCTTTCTCCCTTGTGAGATCTGAGATTGTTGCTTTCAACAGTGAGCTTATGCTATTATTATCAAATGTATTTGAAACTGAGAAAGGACAGACTCATAATTTCTGATGCCAATGCTGATTCTTATTTCAAATATTATTAGTTTATCATAGTCTGGCCCTGAATCACTTCCAGAGTTTTGGTAAATATTTCTAAAAATTTTCAATCTTTTCCAATTGTTGTTTGGAATGGGCAGACAGGTCTGGAACTAAGAAAAATGAAGTACCTTCCTTGATAATATAGTAATATGAGTAACCCACATATATACTAACCTGTTAGGCACTTTGGTAGGTTGTTGCTTTATACTACTTTAAACTCCCTCTTAAAAACAACAACAACGAAAAAAAACCAAACAAACAAACAAACAAACAAAAACCCCCAAAACAGGCCTTGCTAGCACTTTCTCTTGATTTGTACAGAATGCTATGAAAATAATAATAAATCTCTAGGTAGAATAAACAATCTGCCTGTGATGATTGCACGAGGGCCTCTGGCAAGTCTAGTCCTTTCTGCTCTCTTTAAAGTTGTGATGTGCAAATTACTTTTCAGCTGTAATGTATTCTGGTCAAAGCAAGGAGGAAAATCTGAATTTCACTTACCAGTTGAATTGAATCCTCTGAAGTTCCTCAGTGGCTTTGTGAAATTTCCGCTTTTCTAAGAAAGTGGTTTGTGCCTATGGATCACATTTTAAAACTACAGTTTTAAAAAGAAAACTACAGTTTTCTTCTACTGCTCTTCAATAGCAAATAGAAGTGGGGGGAAAATACAGTAGCATAATGATGGTCACATTTTAGAGAACATCTTTGTTCAGAATGCAATTAACATGGCCTGTTAATCTTACCTTCTCCTAAAGAAGGCAACATACTATTCTCTTTTTTTAGACAGGGTCTCACTTTTATAGTTCAGGCTGGCCTTGAGCTCAGCCTTGAACTCACAGCAATCCTCCTACCTCTGCCTCCCAAATGCTGGAATTATGGGCGTGATGCACGCAATTGAAAATTCTCTTTTCATCACACATGTTCTAGCTCAGTGGAGGGAATCATAGGTAGAAAACCAAGTTTAAATACATTTATAAACCCTTTTATCAAGTACATATAACTACCTCCTAATACTGCAGATTTTTATTCACTCATTCAAATCCATTCTTTTGGGCATTGCCTGAGTTAACACCCTGTTATTCTTCTTGGTTCTTATCTTTCATTAGATCTCTCTCTCCCTCTCCTGCCCCCCTCCCTCTACTCCTCCCCCTCTCCCTCTCCAACTCCTTTTCTCTCCCCCCACTTTTGGCACCAGGAGCAATTACAGTGTTCAGTGCACTCCACTATATCCCCAGCCCTCTTCTTTTCAATCTAAGGTAGGGTCTTGCCAAGTGTTACATTACCCAAGTTAGGCTGGAACTTGTTACCCCCCTGGCTCAGCCTTCCAGACTGCTGGGATAAAAAGTGTGGCCCACCATTTCCTGCTAGTTACAAGTTTCTTCATTTGTCTCCTTTCTCTATTCATGTTTCAATCAAGTCATCTCCAATCTGTCTGCTAGAAAGATCTTTCAGATAGACCTAAAGTCTTTTAACATCTGATATCTTTGGAACCCACCCTCAGCCGAAGTCCAAACAGAAGCTCTTTTTTATGATCCTCACACACCTTCACCGAGTGCTTTCCCATGATGCTCCAGGAACGAGGAGCTGCCTGCACGTTGGTCATGCCTCGCTTCCCTCCTTTACTCTGTCTCGTGCTAGGGGAGGACTGTCTCTTCTTCCACTCTTCACCTCCTTGTGGTGGTGACACCTTCTTCTAGAAGCCTTTTATCGCACATGTCCCATCTTCCACAGGGCGCAGAAGGTTTTCAGTAAATATTTGTTAAAGAATTTTTCCACTTTGTTTGGTTTTTGAAGATTTGGACAATCTGAAACATACCAGCATTTTATGAGAGCTGCTTACACTATTTTTTGTGTCAGTGTAAAGCAGGGATCCTCTGTTCTGATTATTCCAAGTGAGACTGTGAAAGTAGGATTGAACTTCTTTCTCCTCTTGCAAAAACTATTTTCCTGACCAGGGTGTAATTAGCTACTCTTCATAGTATCAAAAGTTCACATTACATGCTGTTATTTGACTAAATACAAAATATTTACATAACACTTCTATGAAAGATACAAATTATATATACTTGTTTAAACTTAAGGAATCAAAGGCTAAATTTTGGCTGGAGGTTATAATCAAAACTATTTATTCCTTGATTTTGCTAAACAGGGTAATAGTCTTTTCATAAGTTTTGTCTTGAGATACAACTACAATAAGTCATTAGGAGAGTGATGTAAACTAGGGTCACCTCCCCATTCATCTCCTTTACCACTGGTAGTTTCGGTTCTGTATTCCCTTAATACAAAAAACAACACTGGAGCATTTGAGTTTTCATTTACCTTATTTTGAAGTTTGTTGATTATATCATACTTTTGAAGGTTAGAGGTCTTGGAAAAATCTACCTAAAATGATCATAGCCTGAGATTTGTGAAACACAGGCAAAAAACCTTTGCACATACCAGGCACATTTCAGACAGAATATTGAAACAGAAAGAATTCCCTGAGATGTTTTTCTTGCCATTTCAATTCGGTCAGGAAGTTAACACAGTCAACCAAGTGTTTTAAAATGTTTTCAAAAACTTCTTAAATGTGAGTTTTTTCCTATTTTTATTATGAAATATTTAATTTCCCAGAGAATGTAAGTATTATATATGCAATTCATAGAATACATTGCCAAATAATCACTTCCAACAGAATGATTTACTGTAAGAAAATCCTCTTCATAGTAATCCTGCTTCAACATCAGTGGCACAGAAAGTTGTTTAAAATTTTATTGGAAAAAAGCTCAAAGAGAGAAATAAGGAAGTTAGCCCTTTTTTTTCAATAATCTTTTATATTCTCACCATCAAACATGAATGAATATTGAAATAGCACAAGAAAATGCATGTGTTAGAAATCATTTAATTAACTTTCCTGTTTTTTTGGTTAGGCTTGACATGTGAAGATTTTCTGTGGGATGAAGTTGTTCCCAACTCCGTCACCTATCTACCATGGTCTTGTTCCTTTGGGAGAGATGTGTCTTTTGGATTGGACAGAAGATCTCTCCTCTGCCCAGGGGACAACATTTTCATTATCAGTGCAGTATTTGAGGAAGACATAAGGAAAGGTGCCCCTGCAACTCTGCACCTCTCCTCTAGCTGATACCTATTTAAAACAGAAACTGGGGAAGCGCTGAGCTGCTGCAGAATGATGCTTGAAGTGGCAGATGGTGGGGTTGTGTCTGAACCAGACTGTTCGTGCCCAATCTCATGCCCTTATGCATTTCAGCTGCTATTTTTCATTTGTTATAAAATGCCATTATCTTGACCAGTAATGCAGTTTCTCAGATATTTTGCAATCTTTAAAGGCTTATTTTTTGGAGAGTCTGTGCTGGAACACCACTGGCCGTGCCTTGTGTGCATGATATTAGGCTAATGTAGGGTGGAAATAGCAAATTGACTTTGATAGCGGATTTTCAAGTGTGCTCTTTGTGGATGAAATGCTGTTTCACTTATTATGATTTTTTTCAGGCAGTAATTTATTTGTAAATGTCTTGACTGCACTTTAATGCCACTCTGTCTCTGGGGGTGAGTCTGTGTTACAACCAGTCACAGAGATAACAAGGTTAGGAATATATCCTCACATGGTATTTGTCTAGGGCCTGAAACTTTCTTTTGTTGTTGTTGTGACAGGCTGACAGGAACAAACAATTCAACAAGATTTAGCAGCATCAGGGTAGGGAGGCTACGAATTAGCATATAGTCGACCAAAGACATTATATGTGTGCGTTCTTTTTATAAGTTAGTCAGAATCTGATAGTGGAATATTAAGAGGCCCTCTTAAAATCTTTTCTGCTGCTACTGTTTTGAATCCATGGTAATACAGAGTGCTACTAATAATAATAATAATAAACAGAAACATACTATTTACCTCCAGGTAGCAGCAGATTGATATCAAGTAAAATTGGGTTCTGGTGGAAGTTCTTTTTCCCCATGTAGATTATTAGAAAGGGGCGTGTTCTAGCCTCAGATTCAGTAAACTTTCTCTGTAAAGGTCCTGTAGTAAATACTTCAGTGCTCACTGGCCATGCTACCTCTATTTTAATGCATGTAAAAGCAGCCTTTAACAAGACGTAAATAAATGAGCATGACTGAGTTCCACTAAAATTCTGTGTATAAAAATACCATGGGTAAAATTTGGTCCAAGGCTGTGTAGTCTACCAACTCTTGATTTAGGTTAAGTGTGAGGAAACTATATACATGCTCATACTACACTTGCACCTCCTTTGAAATAGTTGTGAAAATGTCTCATTCCATGCAATACAAGTCACACTATTCCAGGACTTTTCTTATGCTTTGTTAAAATGAGAAATTCAATATATTTGTCATCATCATCCTCCATTATGGTGCCACAAAGGAAATTTGGATCTAACACATTTCTTGAGGGCCACCAGAGCCATCTTTAAGTGGCAGCAACAATCAGATATCTAAAGTCTTTTTGGAAAAAAAGATATTATTGCTGTGGGCAAAGGTTTGGATTGGAGGAATTTAATTGTTGTATTTTAAAATATTAACCCTCAAGCGCTAGAGGTTTTATTTTGCAAGTAGCTTGACTTATTTCTTTCTCTCTTCTTTTCCTTTTGTTTTAAATAACATTCTTCTTCTCCTCCCCTGCCCTTGCACCACTTGACTGTATCATACTGCGTGACTGGTTGCCGAGGTGCTGCGTCACCTTCTGTATTGTCGCTTGATCTCTGATTTCCTGTGAAGCACAATGAATGTTACATTAGACTCTTCTGAGTCAGGCGGTGCACCATCTGTTCCAGGCCTGGAAAACATGAGTAACAGGGCAGGAGAAAGCAACAGCTCCCCCAGTTGCCAGCGGAACATTCATCCTCACACAGGGAGAGAGAGGGAGACAAATCAGATTGTACACAGGGCAAAGGTTTATTTCCCTCCCAATCACCTAGTGAATTCTGCACAACACGTGTATTACAATCACTTTACATATTATAGCACCCATCAAGTGGGCTAGGATTGTGTCGGTTTCATTTTGTTGTTCCGGGGCAATGCTAGACTTAAGTGTTTTGGAATGGTTGTGTAATTGTACATAATAGCTGTGTTGTGTGAGGCTACCAGAATCTGGGAGAGCAGCTGGCAGACCTGGGATCTGAGGCTGATAGCAGGTAGCATCGAACAAATGGAAATCATGGAGGCCAACTGGAGCTGGGCTGCCAACTCACGATAGCAGTTAAAAGCTTGAACTAAACTTCAGGTGCAAAAATGAGAAAGCCATCCACCACACAGCTCTAATCCTTGAGCTAAACAATTAACTGCAGACAAAACTCTCTTAACTATATATTGCTCTGGTAGTAATTTATTCAAATTAAAAGCAAATTGCTTTTATAATGCACCCGTCAGTTTAAAGGCAAAATGTATACTAAAGTTGCTAAGACATGCATCTGTAATACATTCAAGGCCTTTTCCCATTAAGGGTCACGCGTGCCCTCCAAATACTATAATTACTTCCCTAAATACTATGTTAATTACAGAAAAAAGCCAAAATTAGGACATTTTTACAAACTATTTAAAAGAGTTCATTGATCTTTCTGCACTGTTTCAGTTTTTACTGGGTATTTTTAAGAACTGGCGTCCACTAGAAATTTAAAACACTGCCAAAAAGGAAATAAAAGAAACCTGTTAAAAATGAAAAACCTGTAAAAATAAGTGAGATGGAAAGCTAGTCAGGTTAGCCATTTAACCGCTGGCCTGCCCTCTCCGAAGCAGGGGGCAGCACTGCAGAGTGAAAGGTGGTTGTGTTCCATGGCTGGATGGGCTCTTCTAGGTGTGGCTGAATCAGAGCTATCTAGTGTCACACTGTAATACAAATTCAACAGCTTCAGCTCCTACTTCAAAGAGTATTGAGCCATGATGGCCTCTCCAGCTGCAGGCATTATGACTGGGTGGATTCTGGCCTGGGCACAATTACCCAGCCAGGTTTAGACATGGCTATCAACTCCTCAGGATAGTTTAGCAGATTTTCTTGGCTTCCAAAAGAGATATTTTGAGGTTAAAATTGGGCAATTTGTGCAATGGGTGGTGAAGATCTCTGACTAGGGGAAAGAGGCATGAAGTGAGTCAGTAGAGCTCTCTGCTCCTTTCAAAAACAAAATTTAGTAGCACAAATCGTGGTCTTACTGAGTTTGTCTCTCTAACCACTTGTAACTAGAATCACTGCAGACAGCCCTAGCCCAGCAAAAATATTTTCAGATATTGAGTTCAGCTCTGCTCTCAGAACCCCAAATGTAATCTTGACACATTTATAATCACCTTTTGAAAAATAAAGAACAACAACACGGTATTGCTATAAACACCCTGCAGTTTATTTTTGGAAGTAAAACTTTAGTATGGAACATGTTAAAATCCATTCTGTCTATGTTGAGGGTATTTTTAGACATCCAGAATTCATGTTGCAATTTTATGTGATTTTTTTTTTTTCACATCCAAGTGCTTTCATTCCCACCTATTCAGAATCATGCGAACCCTTCGGGGGACTTTTGAATTGAAGGCCTTTGAGCTTTCTCTATGGAGCCTTTATATCTACATCTATATGGTTCTTGGACCTGGCAGTATTTCACAGCACTAAAATAAAAATAGGTTTTCCAACCTTTGATCTACACTCTGGTCTACACAGCTGTGCTTTTCATGGACCCAATATCCATACTGACAATCATGGCAGTCTGTCAGGCAGTTCCAAACCACCCAGGAAAACCTACTGATTTGGATTTTTTATTCCACTGAGGTCTCTGCTTACCTGACATGAGAGAAACCCAAGGACTTCGAAAGGTGCAAGAAACTCATAATGATTGTGTGTACAGATTCAAAACTAAGGAAGAGAAATCCTTACCCATGCAGATCAAACAGCAAGATCACCCTGACCTCTGTATTCATGCCCTGGCACCCTCCAAGAGTACTTTTCCTTTTCTTATATGCTTCTACTGGTTTTTCAGATTTTCTTTGATCTGCTTCAGTGATGAGATGAATTCACTGTCTGGCTATAGTGAGCACCATTTACTTTGAATATATAGTGTGATACATAGTACTTTATATCTTCTTTCCTCAGTAGCTGACCTTTAAATAGAAGTGTATGAATTATCCATATTGGCAGTAGATATAGAACTATCTCCCCTATGTAAAATATCTAGTTTTCATCATGTGCACTTTCAGGAACTCATGAATATTAAGTTTGATTTATGTAATATGTACAGTGGAATGATTGGACTAACTTCATCCTGGCAAGTCTTTATGCTTCTAGTCAGTACGTGCAAAAAGTTGATCCTTCTCTCTCTCCCTAGTAGTAATTTCATCCTGAATGTTTCCCACTCCAGTTTGTTTTGTGTGATTCACTTTTGAAACAGGTGTCTTATCAGTGACCTGTACTCTTTTGCACCTGGTCTTTCTATTACATACAGACAAATAGTTAACTCCAGTTGACCTTAATTGACTTCCATCTGTGCTAGTTCTTGGTGAGCATAAAATAGCTACAGAAAAGAACAGAATGATGTGGTGTCTTGTATGCACCTTTACAGAATTTTGCACACCCTACGTCAACGTTTTATCAATTCCCTATGGTAATTGTCTCTTGAATTAATTTCTACATATTCATATGTGAAGTCCCTATTCTAACAACTTCCATTATTTGTTCTACATTGCTACCATTATCACCTGATCAATATTCCAAAATCTACTCTTGATTTATTCTGATTTTTTTTCTAACTATCTTTTTAAAATGCATATCTGATTAAGTACCTCCTTGGCTCTTAACTCTTGAAAGATGTCCACCATGCTTACAGCTAAAACTTGAACTTTTTGATGTGTATTTGACTGTAAACTCTGTCCCTTGTCTGAGTGACTACTCTGGACTGGTGTCATCTTATGCTACTGGGTGATCACTGAGCACTTTGATGAATATTCAAGTATCTTCACTTTCTTTGTTTTCCAAAGTAAGTACTACACAACCTTCAGATCTTCATTGTGTGTCTGTCCAAAAGAGTGTTTCCTCCTTCCTCACCCACTCTACCCACCCACAAAGGTGACACAACACCCAGCTCTGAACAATAAGGTGGGGCCATGCGGTGGTCCCTGTAGTTACTCTGTAGGATTTGTTTCCAGCTGGTTTCCAGCTAAGGTCGCTGTCTTGCTTCATTCTTCTTTGCTCATAGCCCTTTTCAAGACTGTATTTTTCACTACCTTTTTATGTCTAGGCTCCACAGTAGACTCTATTCCTATGACACTCAATGTAACATAGCACTGAGTATTTTTTTCCTTTGCTGCACCATCCATAACTTTGTTCACATTCTAGTTCCTTCAAGCTTTGTTTGCTGCTTCCACTAGACTGTTTATTCTTGAGAGAAAGGGTCACATGAGTTTTTTCTTCTGTTACATATAGAACCCTATACAAATAGCTAATGTTCATGAACAACTGGACAAAGAATACTGAATAAATCTAAGTATAATTTTTCTCTCTCAGTCATAGCCAGGGTGACCTGTAGGTTTCTGACCGATTCCTGCCATGATGACAGCTTTCAGGCACAAGAAGACCTGCTCTAGAATAGAAAACCAACACTAAGGTTACACATTGTCTCTTGATATTATTTTTTACCACTCAAATCTTGTCTACAATAAATTTAGCATGAACATACCAAGTCAGATAATTTTCTTTGACTTTGCTTTACTTCTTTCTGCTATACATGTAATGTATACAGACAGCTCCTTGGTATTAACTAAACTCAAGACCTTTGCTTATTCTTTGTTAATCCATAACCCAAAGCAGCTAATGCATTCACCAATGCAATGTTTGTGCCAGGTCTGGCAGTATGTGGAATGTTCTACACTGTGCAAAATGGAACAGATACAGATCAACCAAAATATGTTTACTTCTAAAAAAAAAGTTTACCTTACCTGACTCACTTCAGTTGCTATTTTTAACACTGATTTTGGACATTTCTCTTAATCCTACTCTTTCAATTTAAGGAATGCATAGAAGAATATCTTCTATCAACTATTTCATAAAATACTAAATGATTGTGATGCAAGATTTCTCCCCACATATTTATAACCAGAAAATCTCCTCAGTTTTGACAATTAGCATTTGAAAAAAATAATTCAGGTTTTACTTAAACTATATTCCTCACATGCAACTCTAATTATCCATCTATATATTTCTTGGTATATAAAGGCAAAGACACTAAAGCTACCTCTTTGATTATAAAAGCAAATTCTTTTGGGTCACAGCTTCACCTGAATAATAAGTAAGGGACCATGAAAGGGGTGATATTATTTTTTCTTTTAAATAAATTAGAATCCTCATAGCACATTTATAGATCCCTTGATAAAGGTCATTTTAACAATGCTGCTCACTGGACTTACTCATTGGACTTTGAAGGGATGGTTGATGGGGGTCTCAATCTAGAAGTAGTAAGTAAAAATTAGAAAATATTTGTAAAAAAAGCCTATGAGAAACATTTGCTGTTGAATATGTCTCCAAGGTTGGTTCTAGATTTTATTATACCATTGGAAAAAGAAAACCAAAATTCCCCAAGTACTAGGGAAGTAAGTAATAAAATGAAACAAATTGTAGATGTTTAAGCACATACAGTAAGCCCAACCAAAGCCTCCTCTCACCTGACTCACTTTTAGTGGCAATTTGAATGTGATTTCTAAAGGACAATTTCATGGAGATTGATTGATAATAGAAGAGAAATAGCCCTTCACTTTGTGTTTTGAAGGCTCCTGACTGCAGTTATCTTTATTTTATGGATACTACTGTGTGATAATTGATCTTTAGCTCTGCCCTTGCTCATGTAGGGATCAGTTGGAAGGCGATGGTGGAGTTGCTACTTAATTTCAGAAAAATAAGGTTTTCCTGAATGCAGGATTCTAATTATTTAAAAAGTGATTAGGACTGACATAAATTTGCACCTCCCTGGCATCATTTGAAACTATTTTTTCAAAATTAAATATATACCACTAAAAGGAAATAATAAGTAAAATAGAGTTATTGAAGCAAATAGATATATTTTATATGTATTTAAAAATCAATTTAAAAACACCAATTGATCGCCTTCAACTCAGAATAATTCGTACTAAAATGTAATGAAGTGGTCATTAAGTGGGCTAAAATCTTAAAATGTCCTCAGTACGTGCTTGATGGTTATTATGGATATTTATGCCATAAAAAATAATGAATAACCCTGGGCCGTGATTTCGCTCAGTGGTTCTGGTGCCTGTCTTGCAAATGCAAGGACCTGGGTTGGATCCCCGGTAACCACATACAATACTGGGAGTGGAGACTCACGCCCAGCAGCAACCAGTACCACATACCACAGTGCCGGGCGTGGTGGCTCATGCCTGTAATCCAAGCACTCGGGAGGCAGAGAAAGGAGGATTGCTGTGATGTGAGTTTGAGGCTGAGCTCAGGGCCAGCCTGAACTACAAAGCGAGATCTTGTCTCAAAATTAATAATAATAATAATAATAATAACAACAATAATAATAAATAACCCATAAAACTGACCTCCATTTTGGGGAACAGTTTTTACCTACAGCATGGTAAGGAGAGGATCACTTTTGTGGAAAAAGATGTGTTTAATACACCTCTAATTACTTGCATTTTTATATTTTTAAAAAATTTTTACTGGGAAAATATTTTCTTCGCGAAGATGTGTGTGTGTGTGTGTGTGTGTGTGTGTGTGTGTAGAAAGTTGGTGGTGAAATTACACTTGCAATGTTTTTTAAACATAAATTTTCTGCTTCTTTATATCTGTACCTTATAAAATACTTTTATGTCATGATTCTCTAAATCATTGAATAAAACATTCAAACTATATGAATTATTAAATCTGAATGATATTTACAACAATAGTTTAAACTATTAAATTAGAAAATTTAGGAAATAGGGAAAATTGCAACAGTTGTTTTTTTTTTAATAAAAGACAGAATTAACTTGGAGTAACTTTGTTTTTACTACTCTTTTTTACTGACTACCTTCCTGTTTTCTGTATGAATTCAAGTAAAATACATTACTTTTCATCTTTATAATACTGAATTCTCAATTTTGTATTCCCAGGTGATTATTTTTCCATTGTTATAAAATACAAAGATTATTTTTACTTGAAGTAAATTATATAAAGTGATTTAGCATCATGGGAAATCAGTAAAATGGTCTTAAATTTCATTGTCAATTTTTAAATGTTACAGAAAAATGAAGAAGAAATATTTATTCTCCAGTATGAGTACTTTCAGTGGGACTCTCAGAATGAGTTTCTGAAATGGGTGCTGGTGTGCTCCAATTAGAATTCCCAGATCACCATGTCTGTAGATTACCACTAATGCTTAATTTCTCTCATAATTCTCCCCAGTACATAAAATAATATAGGTATCACTTTCAAGAAGGTATCTGTAATGATCAATCTTGATTGTCATCTTGCTTAGCTTGACAGACATCTAGAAGAGCTGTAAAATACAGGATGTGTCTGAGTGGATCGTAGGGTTGTGAACTCAGAAACTATATGTGGACCAGTTTCCTTCCTGGCTCTTCCGCTTTTCCCATGAGTTGAGCAGACTTCTTTCGGCTGGCCATTCTGCCCTGATGATTCTATCCTGCATCCATTACTTACTGAAGCACCTTAAATCCTGAGCCAAAAAGAAACAGTTCCTCCTTCAAGTAGCACATGTCAAGTTTTTTTTTGTTGTTGTTGTTGTTGTTTTTTTTTCCAGCAACAGAAAGTTTACCATACAGCATTTTAGTAAAAACTTCCTTTTGTTTTCTTTAGGGAGAGCATTTGATAGACTCTTGCTTTTCTTCATCAGGTATCTTTTCTTTTTCTTTTGATATAGAGTCTCCTTAAGTAGCTGAGTCATCCAGGCTGGAAAACTGGCCATCCTTTGGTCTCAGCCTCCCACAGTTCTGGGGATAAACGTGCCCAGCTGGTGTAACACTGCAGCTCAATCATTAGTTTTTGGTCTCAGCAGATAGAAAAAAGAAAGAGCCAACTTTGCATTTCGCCAAAAAGTTGTATTTTAGATAGTCTGAATTTCTAACTTCAGACCAGAGTGTACTGTTTCAATATATAAACCTATATCTCACTGTGATGCTGTCAAATATAGAGGGTAAATACTGGGTGAAGATATTTTTGTGATAACATGAGATTATTGGAAACAAAATATGAGCAATTGGAGATTAAACTTTCGTTGGTCATAAATTTTTAAACAAATTGTTTTGCTTATCTAACTGATGAACATAGTAACTGGTTACTGTGTCTCTACTGTGAGTAGAGCCACACAAAGAAAGGAAACACAAAGTGTGTGATGGCTAATTGTGTGCCATTCCCATGAAAAGAGAAAGCTAGACTAAAGAAAGAAAGTGAGTTTGCATTATAAAGTGAGTTTTCATTATATAATGAAAACGAAACCTAAAAAATACGGAAGTATATTCTGATTTAGTAAGATATGGCTGTGAGTAAAATTGAAACTTGAATCAGTTGTTCTGAATAAATTTTATTTCTGTAGGTGAACTAGAAAGAGAAAGTATTCCATGAGGCTGAGGCAAAATTATGTAGTCAATGAGAATTAAATGTAAAGCCAGATGTCCTAGTGGGATGAAAAGAAGGTCACACTGTCTGTCTATAAATGGAATTCAATGATATCATATCATATATATGATATTACATATCATATATATTGGTGGTACCAGGGATCAAACTTAGGCTCTTATGCTTCCAAGATAAGTGTAGTAAAACTTGAGCTAAATCTCCAGCCCCATATATATAAATTTTTAAAGCTAGGGATTTATCTCAGTGGCACTGACCCAGCCTCATATATGCAAGGTCCTGAGTTTGATCCTTGACACCAATATTAATTAATTAATAATTATTTTGATAATATGGATAAATTTTACAGTATAATAGAAAGTTAAAAATCATAATGCTTATTGTGCATTCAATAGCTTTATTGCTTGTGTCTAGTTTTTTTTTTTTTTTTTTTTTTTTTTTTTTTTTTTTTTTTTTTTTTTTTTTTTTTTTTTTTTTTTTTTTTTTTTTTTTTTTTTTTTTTTTTTTTTTTTTTTTTTTTTTTTTTTAGGTTTTTTGAGACAGGGTCTCGCTTTATGGTTCAGGCTGGCCCTGAGCTCAGCCTCAAATTCACATCACAATCCTCCTGCCTCTGCCTCCCGAGTGCTGGGACTACAGGTGTGAGCCACCACGCCTGGCACTGTGGTATGTGGTACTGGTTGCTGCTGGGTGTGGGTCTCCACACCCAGTATTGTTATGTGGTTACCGGGGAATCGAACCTGGACCCTTGCGCTTGCAAGACAGGCGCCGGAATCACTGAGCTAACTCCCTGGCCCCTTATGTCTAGTTTTTAAATTGGTGATAAAGTTATAAGAATGTTATATAAAGGTTAACTATTACTATACATGTGACTATAATTAAATTAGAAATTAACATTTTTATCTGTGTGGTAAATCTTCAAATTGAGATTTGTTGGTATAAAATGTGTGCCATTTTTATTTTTGTAGACTTTCAAGATATGACAATTTATAATCTTATTGAATATAACTGTTTATTTCCATCCATGGACTACTGAGTATTTTCTTTCTGTCTATGCAAATTTGATGCCTGCAGAATGATATGTTACTTCCCATCCCTGGTAACTAGAGATAACCATCCTTTTATGGTTATTGTCCATTTTCCATTTCTGTTTTGTGAAATACATGATCACATCTTCCATTCTTTTTCTGCTGGTGGTTGGTCTTATTCTCATCATGAATATGAAATTTTTTTTAGGTATTCATTTTGTTGCATTGATTTTCTTCCAGTCTATCTCTTATCTTTGACAAGAATGTCTTTTTTAAATAATTTGTAAAAGTAGTCAAATATATAATTCTTATATCTTTTCATTTTAGATTTCATGTCTTGTAAAAGTTTAGCCTCACCTAAGGTTTATATTAATGGTTGGCTAAACTTTATTTTTTATTTTTAAAAGAATTTTTGCAGTGTTGCAGAATAAACTCAGGATCTTTTGCTCTCCAGCTGTGTAATCACTGAGTGGCACCCCCAGTCCACTTCTTTTTAAGTTACCTTTGTCCATCTGAGAATTTCCTTTCATGTAGGAAAAAAGTTCTCTATAGTTTATTTGGGGGCAATTATTACTATGCGGGAATTATAGCGCAAATTAAAGATCTTTTTCTAATTCAATTAAAGTGTCAATAATATACTAACTTCCCAAATATTCTTGAATGTATCTCTAGATTCTCTAGCTTATTTACTAACTTAACTATTTATTCTTGAGTAAATTCTGTATAGTTTTGCATAAGAATTTTCACTGTGTTTTATGTACTGTAGTTACTGATCCTTATTTTTTTCAAAAATGTTTAAAATAATTTCCAGATATACTTGCTTCGAACAAACATAAAATCAGGTTAGTATCTACTACCCCATATAATTTTGTAATGGTTTTAATAGGACTTTCACAGAGTTATATAATAAGAAAACACATTTCGGTTATTCAAAGTTTTAGCCTCTGTTAATCACAATTTGAAGTGTCATATGTATTTTACTTATTGCATTTAGTCATATGGATGCAGTAATTTTAACCCTGAGACACAAAACTATTTATAATGGGAACAGATAAAAAGGATTAGAACTATGACTACATCAAAGTTACTTTACTATTTAAACATCTGAATTAATAGACTGTATTATCTCAGTAAACTATTGTGCAGAATAATAACATTAGAAGTAATGATATTATTACCCTCAGGAATTTCCAGAATTTTTCTTTATTCATACAAATTCTGCTCAAATATACACATTTGAAATAGATAGCCTTCTTCTCAGAAACATAAGCTTATTCCTGTGGACCATACTCTTTAAGACTTGGCTGTACAACATCGTTTTGAATATTTATTGACCCTGGGCTGTAAAACATGATTTTTGTGAGACTCTGTTCAGAACGTCATGCTGTATGAGAAAACCAGCATTAAATCAAATACTAAAACTGATGAACATGTCTTGCTGGACTTCTTCCTTAGAAGTTCGGTGAAAACACAATGATCTCTTCTAGTATAGCAACTGAGTAGGTTGGCCTTGGTTGATGAGGATTTTATGGATGCTCACTCACACAAATTGACAATTAGCATGTGTTGCTGTGTTTTCTACATACTAATTTATTTTTTAAGTTTCTCTAAGTTCCTGTTCCCTCCTGTTTAAAGGTCTTTATGTTTTATTATTTTCTCTTTTATCACTGACTGCCTCTCCTTTGGATCATTTCTGTAAATGTCTACCATCATCAAAAAAACACTAAATAAATGACTGTCTACACAGGACAATTCATTTGATCAATTTTTCAAAACTTCTACTTAAAAAGATGTTTGGAATCCATTTGTTACCACAAGTTTGAAGTTTATGAAGTTCATATTTTTAAATTTTTCTCTATAACAATGGCTTTAGCATATTTTCAATATGATTCCAAGTCATGGAAGTTGTAATATACATATTTACATTTATATTATTTTATATAAATATCAAAACTTGTGAAGTTGAATTTATACCTAGTAAATTTCTCTATATAAAATTATTGTTCTCATTGAATATTTCCCTTACTCTGTTCATTTTTTAAAAAGACTAATATTCTACTATTTTTCTGAAGTAGAAGATGCATGCATTATTTCTTTTCTCAGAAAATATCCTCAGTTAGCTTTCAAGTGACAATTAAATCCTTAATAAGATGGTTTTCTTCTTTATAACATATTATAAATATATTTTTATCTGAAGCTGAAAGCAATGTTTGTAGTCTGACAAATATTTCTTTGTTTTAGTCAATTTGTGCTACTTGGAAATCTATAAAATTTGTTCTTTATCTTAAGGTTATTTGTTTCATCAACTATGTCTAGGTATGTCTTTGTACTCATTATTACAGGTATTTGGTGATTTTCTTCAATACTGAAAATTTGAATTATTACTGAAATAAGCTGAAGTATTTAATACCCTTCAGATTCTAATATTTCAAATGTAACAATATAAAAACATTAATATAAATATATAAGGGCACATAATTTTGTATAACCTTCCCCCATTTTCAGTTTCTGGAAATTCTTTTTATTTATTTATTTATTTATTTTTATTTTTATTTTTATTTTTATTTTTATTTTTTTTGAGACAGGGTCTTGCTCTGTGGTTCAGGCTGGCCCTGAGCTCAGCCTCAAATTCACATCACAGAAATCCTCCTGCCTCTGCCTCCCGAGTGCTGGGATTACAAGTGTGAGCCACCACGCCCGGCTTTCAGTTTCTTTTAGAGATATATCATTAGAGTCTCTGGTAACACTAAGTGGTCTGATTGTATTTTCTTCTTCCCTTTGAGAAGCAATGGTTATCTCAATATGTTGTTTATTGTTAGGCAATAAAGTGTTTTCACTTCAAGTAAAACATAGTATTATTTTATAGTTAATTATATACGGTATATTTATAAATCTTGTGCTTAATTTTTCTTGTAAGATTTTGAGATTTATTCATATTGATTCATGTGCCTCTATTTAACTAATTTGAATTCATTATTCAGCTACATGAATCATCAATTAGAAAGAAAGCACTATTGGCCTTTTTCTGTAATTCTGCAACACACATTCAAACAAGATTTCTCTACAGACATGTGAACGAGGGTTTTTTACTAATTTTCCTGTTGGGAAGCTTAACTTTTTCTTATTTACATAACATGTTCTTTGTGATATTTTGTTGTTTACATTCTGTTGTCTATTTTCATTGCTTAATGTTTTGTCATTTATATGAAACGTAACTTTTTCTCTGTCAAAATGTCTGTGATATTTACATCTGTAATTTGTAATTTTTCTTTGCGTGGTCATAGATATAGAGCATAGTTGATAAAGAGCATAGTTGTACAGGCTCAGATTTTTCTCTTAATCTGTGTTCTTGGATTCCTGAGAATATAGAACCCTACGTACCAGTCAGGCCGGTGGGAAAAACCAAAGATTCTATGGAGAATTGGGAGAAAGCCTTCATACCTTAAATACTTTAGGACCAAGCAGAAAAGAAATGACTCTTCTTGCTCAAAAGACTGCAAAGAGTTTAACTTAGCATACCCCTTCTTCCAGATTCTTTTTTTGATTCTAGTAGGTAACCACCACTGAAAAGGACAGTTCTTTCTCAAAATTCACATAGAACATGTTTGCTGCTATCCCTCTCTCTGGCTCTGTTGGCTCATTGATTCATTATCACCAATGAACGCCTGTTTTTCTCTTGAGTATCTACCAGCAGGTTAATTTGCTTCTTAAGCTTCTGTAACAGTAGCTCAGATGAGAACAAGACAGCCGGGTACATGAGCGCAGGCAGCCATTTTCCGAGAAGCCTCCATTCCATATCCTGGTTTTAACTTCTTAAGAAATAAATATGTATTAAAGATGCCTAGAAATATATTATCTCTTTATCCACGAGCTCATTATCTGCCTTCCTCTGACTTCTGAGTTTTTCCAATTTGCAATAATGAGATGGAAATTAATCTGAACCTAGCCATCTTTGTTTCTTCTTATTTTTCCCCATTAAAAGGTTGCATTTTAATGAGGCTGCTGCTCTTGACACAATAGTGCTTCGGATTCACCTGTGGATTCCTGTTAGCTGTAGTAACTCTTACGCACTGCTGTGGACATTCAAGGTGATTTACTGTAAGATTTTTTTTTTAATTTAAGGAGAAAGATTAGAACAGATTGGACTATGAGTCAGTGGCTTTCTAGTTTTTTAAAATATACGAACCACTAAAATTATCATAGAGCCTTCAAGTTTTTGTGTACATTTTTATAAAAATAAGGCATTCACAATTTTAAATGAGCATCCCCCAATTTTTAATGAGAATACTCCATAAGCTAAAGTTTGAAAACCCATGTTTTAGCATTGGGCATGGCTTGAGAAATCCAAAAGGATGTCTTAAAGAAAATTAAACATCTGAGTGACAGAAAAAAATCAAATCACACAGATAAAAAATTTTTCTTTCCATCTGATTTGAGCCCAAGCCCTAACCTTGGTGGTCATTGAGTCTGTGTGCAACACACATTCTGAAGCCCAGATAAAGAACAGATCTCAACTTCTCTGATGAGACTGTGTGTGAGGCTGGACTCCCTAACACCCTTGGCCTGCCCTGCTCAGTCAGGGACTGCTTCTTGCATATGTGGCTCAGCCTTGTGTTATTCTATGACCAGGACAGAGTGGAGATAGCACATCATAAAGATACCTTCCTCCTATTCCCTGTTGTTTCCCGCCAGATTAGACAAACTGATTCTTGTAGTAAGACCTACTCCCTTCACAAGTCTCCAGGGCTTTCTTGGCCATCTACATTTGGAAAGAGTTATATAGTCCATTTTGCTCCTACATATTCACAATGCACAATGCATCATGTGTTTTTTTTCTAAATTATTCATTCAACCAAAACTGTCTTCATAAATTGTTTTGACTGAATAGGCACTATAATTAATAAAATGGGTTGCAGAGATGTTGATAAAGAGCATAGTTGTACAGGCTCAGATTTTCTCTTAATTCTCATCATCTTTTCACTGTTCAGCTCACACTTTAGTGCACAGTCATCAAACAAAGATGTATTTCCTAATGATCATTTGCTAAAATAATGAATGATATTTGTGAGGTGGATCTGCCATTGCCTTGAATAATGAGAAGTCAGACATGACAGGAAGAGGGCAGCAGCACTGGCCTTGATGAGATTCCCTCAGCAAGTGTTTGCTTGAGCATTTCTGTGGCTGGGAGTTCTGCAAACATGCACATGCCTTTTCAAGCAGACGAATAAGTTTGTCCTACAATTATGTAAGAATCCACGTAATGAATCACTTTTAGGATTATTTCCTCATAGAGATGATATTTGGGAAGCCACTGATGCCATGATATCAAAGACTGAAATTTCAAACAGCAAGAAACCGCTCAGCAACAGAGTTGATGTTTGAGTACGACATCAACCACGCACGAAGGTTCTGAATGGATTAATAAACAGACGCTTCATGAATCTAAGAAAAGAATGCAGTGATTATAGAATAAATTTGTTAGGAACCAGCGCCAGACCAGACTCATTTCCTTTTTAGGCAATGTTTAGTGGATGAGAGATTCTGGATAATGCTGTAGCATAAAAATATTACAGTTAGATCTCAGAAAGACATTTGACAGTTTCTCATCTTTATGTTTAAGACAACATGGAAGCAGAAATATGGGAAAATTTTGGATATAGTAGCAGTTTTTCTGAGGTATATGAACCAGAAGTCCAGGGATATTCAAAGCATTTAAATTCCTTTCCATTTTTAATGATTTGGTGGTTATTTGCTACTTCTATAATTAAACTTTAGCAAGGTCCTTCTTAAGTCCCAGCCCTGCTCCTTCTAACTGTGCCAGTCATATTCCCATGTAATCTTGTTTAGAATGACATCACTACTGATCTTGTCATTCACTCTATTTATTAAATGTAGAATAGAAAAAATAAGATTCACAGTCTCATGTGTTAGAAACTAGAGCCTTTCAAAGGCATTAGAAATAAACACTGCGAGTTGAGAGGAAAAATTTAACAGTTCATTAAGTTGAAGTTAAATTAGTCAAAAATATGAAATATTTTTAGACAGTTGCATACTCTTGTTAAATTAACCATTCAATTATTTGAACTAGGATAAATATATAAAAAATATATCAGCATATGCGTTTTCACAAATATGTTTGCACACACACTTCCATTCCTTTGCCTTCTCTGAGCAGAGTTAATTACACATATTTGAGTTCCAGTTGAAGAAAGCCTAATTTACCAGAAGGTTAGGGTCTGCTGGCACAAGAATTATATTCTTGTACTATTAATGAAACTTAACATTTATTTTTAATCCTCCATGGTTCTGTATGTTAACTTTTAGAAAGTAATTAGCGTTTTGTTTCTAATAAAGATAATTTATATTGTCCCTTCACAGACGTCTAAGAATCATAAAAGCTAAATCGATAATACATTCTTACCTTATTTTGTTCATTTCTGGGAGTATTTTCTACCCTAGACTGAACAAAGACATTATCCCCTGATCAACCCAAATGATAATCTAGCAGCTGCCTTGGTAGTTGTACCGATGTCTTTCTCCCACCGCACTCTGGTCAGTTCTCGGTGCCCACAGCTCTCTCTTGGCATACTGAGTTAGGACACATGCTGGCATTTAAAGATCTGGAGCCCAGCCTCCTGTGTGTCTCTCATCTCATTCATTCTAATGTTGTCCTGGCATCTATATTGCAGGGAACCTGATGTCTGGCTGGCGTCCCAGCTGCATCAGAAGAATGGCAATAAGGGTTAAGGGGGATGAGGTAGTAATTTCTGTTAGAGATTAACAATCATCACAATGAATGAAAGTGCACTGAGTCATGCATTCTGGCCAAATCTTTTATAGTTTTAGTAAGGTCCACAGTGCCTTAATGAGATGAGGAAGGTGAAAACTTCTTCACACAATATTTTGGTCACATGCAATTTTAACTTTCCCGTCTCACTTTGTTTGGAAATGAATGAAGATGGCCATTCATTACAAGGTTACTCCATGGGTTAAATGAGATAAACATCTGTAAAAGAGACAGAACTCTGTCAGATCACAGGACGTTATTCCCTGGTTAATCCGAATGATAACCTAACTTGCTTATCACAGGACTCATTTCTGAACACCTGCAGAGTGAGTCCAACAACACCTTCAGATTCTGTTCTAGATTATTCCTCATTAAAACCAAAATCCTACAAGAACAAAAATAACTAAACTAAGCAGAAAAAAATATGAGAACTTGAGATGATTATCTTCTATATTCCACAAACCTCTAACCTTTAAAAATTATTTATTTGCTAATTTTAAGCAGATTGCTTAATGTTATTCTTTTCTGGATAATTCTGAATTCAACTGAATGATAGTGGTAGATCAGGGAAAGCCAGATTGAGTGGGTTATAACTAAGGACAGAATATGCTGTGAAGGAAACAAGTAAAAGCAATTTAGGACTTTGAAAAATCAGGACATTCAGGAATGTGCTTTGGTATTTTATTATATACAATTAATTATAGTAAATATTTATAGTATATGAAATATACTATGTATCTGTGTATGTTTATAACCTTTTTGTTTTATTTATTTTATATCAAGCTTCACTTTAAAACAAACATTTTAGAGAATAGAAAAGTTGCAAACTAGACCTTTCCATTTTATCCCTCTCTTGCCAGTGTTAGCAAAATTACAGTATGTTTGACAAAATTGAGAAATTCATTTTGTCATAATATATTATCATATTCATTTTTTACTGTTGGGATAAAATACCTGATACATTCAGTTTAAAGGAGGAAAGGTTTATCTTTGTCTTGAGCTTTAGTTTTAGAAGTTTCAGTCCTGGCATGTTTAGCTGGCTCCAGGTAGCAGGGATGGTGGAGTAAACTGCTCACCTCCTGTCTCACAGGAAGCAGAGTCAAGTGAGAGGAAGAGAGAGGAAATTTTCCTTTTTTGGCCATGCTCACAGTCATCCACTTCCTTGGCTTGAGCCTTACCTCCTTCTCAACAAGTATGCTGCAAAACCTCTATCTTCCAAATGCACAAGACTTTGGAGTTCACCTTAGATCTAAAACATAACAACTATCAACAAAACTATAGACTTTTTTCACATTTCAACAGCATTTTCATTAATATCCTTTTCTATTTCAGAGTCCAATCATAGATACAACAACACATTTGATCATCATCTT